>PVKM010052616.1:0-10267 GCA_004027735.1 Carollia perspicillata
TCTAATCACAAACACGTGCACACGGGTCAGTTTGGAAAGAAGCGATGTGCAGTGAAAGGCTTGGCACCAGTCCTGAAGTCTTGGCTATTGTAAGAGCATGTTTACATTTATGAACTCTCGTGCAGACATGGTTTTTGTTTTTTAGGTTTGCTGTGACGTAGTGGTTAACGGCTACTGACTGAATATCTGCTTCCCTCGCCTCTTTCATTTGATTAGGGCAGGATAGAGGTGAGGTGATGATGTGCCGCAGTTATGTCTTTCCCTGTCACTGGATGTAGTTTAACCGTATCCTGTATACAAGTGGTACCTGAAGAAACCGACCATCACACTGTGCTGTTAGGATTCTAAGTTTGTCGTCGTCGTTGTTTTTAATGTGTAGGAATTAATTCTCCCTTGGCACCTCGGCTCTAATCCCCACGTGCCTTTTGGAACCAGGCACACTAAAACACTTGCCGTGAGGTTACCAATCTGGTACTAGAGAAGAACTACCCACCGTAGAATAGTTTTTGAATGAAAAGTTGATGTCATCTGTGGAAAAGTATTTTGGCTCAGTTTCTTTGTTCTTCATTTCTGTAGCATTAGTCATACTATATATAGCATTAGTAAGAGAACAATGAAGTCTAGGGGGTCTTGAGGAGTGGGGGTGAAGGAGTGCTAGTTTTATGAAAGTATTGATCCAGTGCCTCAGGGAAGCAAAATTCTTGGGTTCTGATGGCTACATTAGTAAAATCATGAGAGTGTAATGCTCATATGCACTGTTTACGTTTCATAATGTGTGGTCTCAGTGATGAATGCAGAGAGACTCCAGCACTTATTCTGATCATTGTTTTACGCGTGGATGTAGTTATAAAAACACTTATTGGCCAATAGGATGGAAGTCCCCTTTAATGTATATGTCTGTGTTCTGGGCACATTCTACTAAATCTGATCAGAATTCTGGAGAAAGTGACCTTTTGGTAAGACATTGTGGCAGCTACATTTTCCACTCTCCTAAAACATATGGCTTCATTTAAAGCGTGCTAATTGATCTCTCTTTCACCAGGACCTTAGAATTGGGCACGGAACTGAGTACTAAGCTTCGAGCATTGGCACAAGATTTCTGGGCTGGCCCACTAGTTTGTTGTCTGGAGTTCTTATAAAGTGTATGCTTTGATTTGCAAGTAGAGAAGCTACACCATTCATTCAACTGACATTCACTAGTAGTTGGTTGCTCTGTGCTTGCTATGTATTAGGAATACAGGCTGTGGGGCATACGGCCTAGTAGAGGGAGATAAATAGGGAAGTATAACAAAGTGTCGGAGGCACAGTGTTAGCAATTCTCGAGGGTACAGAGTTTGCACAGAGGTAGAAGTGCTCATTTCCACTTGGGCTGTCAGGTTAGGCTTTAACCAGGAAGGCATCATGAGAGATTGGTTGGTGTTTGTCAGGCTGGTAGAGTGGGAAAGAGTCTCCCAGGCAGAAGGAGCAGCATAAACAAAGGCATGACAATGTAAAACAACCTGACAGGGTGTGGGGTGAGTTACAAGGCTCATAAAACAGAAAGATTGGTTTGTTCTAGATGGAAGGGAAACCCCAGAGAGCTTTGGTCTGTGAATGGATGCCTCCTACCCCTGTTGAGCAGAAGAGAGCCCTCTTCACATTCCTGTTAGTCCTCCCCTTGCAAATGTGTTGAAGAAGCTCGTGTACTTTGCTCTAAAGGAACACAGGTTCACCTCAGAGCTAGAGGCCTGAACACTGTTGCTGGATTTAGGGAGAGCCTGCAGTAGTAGCCTTACTTAACCTGGGTACAAAGTGCCGGAGGGAGAGGCCCTGGTTAAAAGGTTGCAAGTTATACACTCTGCCTAGGGACCATCTGTGCTCTGGGGGAATGTTCCAAACAGAGATGGAGTCTGTTTTGTTTTGTCTTGAATGCATGAAGAAATAGTCTTAATGGCTTAACCCAGACCTTTTCACTAGTTTGGATTAAAAGTTTCTTTTGGTTTTCTAGGGCAAGTTGTGTATGTTTTTACTGAGATAATCATTGTAATTTTACCTAGATCTTGGTGAAATAGTTGATGACCTAGTGGCCAAAGCTTCATACTAATGTGGTTGGGTAAGGTAGTATTAGGTGCTTTAATTTTAAAATTAATAGACAGTAAAATTGAAGGTGCAGTTTTATGAATATAGAATTGTGTAATCATCACTAAAATAAAGATACAGAACAGTTTCATTAACCCTTTGTGGTCACACCCTAACCTTACTCCTATCCCCCAGCAACCACTGATCTGTTCTTTGCTCCCGGAATTTTAGCTTCCTGACCATGTTATGTGAATAGAATCATATATACATAATTAATCTTCTGAAGTTGACTTCTTTCACTCACTAGAGCGCCTTTGAGATTCCTAATTGTTACATATATCACCAGTTCATTCTCTCCTAATTGGTGAATAGTCGTCCACTGTATGTTTGCTGATCCATTCACCCATCGAAGAACGTTTAGTTTATTTCCAGTTTGGTGTGAATGTGACTAGAGCTGCTGTAAACATTCATGTACGAGTTTGTGTGTGAACTTAAGTTTTCATTTTTTATGGTAAATACCTGGGGTGGGCTTGATAGATCATATGGTAAGTATATGTTTATAAGAGCCTGCCAGCCTTGGCTGGTGTAGCTCAGTGGATTGAGCGCAGGCCTGTGAACCAAAGGATCGCGGTTCGATTCCCAGTCAGGGCACGTGCCTGGGTTGCAGGCCAGTTCCCAGCAGGGGACGCATGAGAGGCAACCATACATTGTTATTTCTCTCCCTCTCTCTTTCCCTTCCCCTCTAAAGATAAATAAATAAAATCTAAAAAAAAAAAAAAAAAAGAACCTGCCAGACTGTTTTCCATAGTGGTTGTATCATTTCACATTTTTACTTGCGATGCTCTGGATCAGGGGTGTCAAACTCGTTTTCCTCGGGGGCCACATCAGCCTTGTGGTTGCCTTCAAACAGCCAAATGTAATTTTAGGACTATATAAATGTAACTACTCCTTAACAGTTAAGCGAGAGCTTGGGGCTGCCACCGGGCAAAAACAAGGTGGTGGGTGGGATAAAACAAGGTGGAGGGCTGGGTTCGGCCCGCGGGCCTTGTGTTTGCCGCCTGTGCTCTGGATCCTCACCGCCATTTGGTTGTTGTCATTTAAAATTTTTAGCCATTCTGGTATGTAGTATTCTCTCATTTCTCTAATGGCTAATGATGTTAAACATCTTTTCACATGCTCCTTTTCCTTTCCAGCCATATATCCTCTTTGGTGAAGTGTCCAAGTTTTTAAAAATGTTTAATTGGTTTTTTTAAAAAAAATAATAATTATTATTATTATTATTTTATATTATTAATAATATAATAATATATAATATATATTATATATGATATTATATATTATATATTATATATAATAATATAATTATATATTATTATTATTATTATTATTATTATTATTGAATTTTGAGAGTTACTTATATGGTCCTTTTTTGGACAAGTTTTCTTTACAAAAGTTAAGTGACTAAAGATGGAAAGGGATATAATTTGCTTATATTTCTAGGTAATTCTAAAGTCATAGTTTGTCTCAAACTTTTTATAACTCACAGCCTTTTTATTTAACAGCCAACCTACACTTTATGACACAGGGAGTTTTCTCACAATCCTACAGTGCTGTATGAGATTTAGAAATGTTAAACAACTGAATCGATGTATCATGATGTAGCCCTCTGTAATCCTCTACTTAGTTATAAATCGCTCTTTGACAATAGGGAAGGATTATTTCCAGTGTATGGCATACAGAGTAGAGGAAGGGTAGAATTAGTTAAGGTCAAAGAATTAGGCTAGGGCCTGATCATACAAGGCTATACATAGATAGGCCATAGGTTTTCTTTCATGTACAAGAGGAAGTAATTAGAGAGTTTTGAGCAGAAGAATTTTTAAAGATCTCCCCTCCCCGCAACTGCATCGTAGAGTGGATTGGAAAATTGATTGCAGGGAGTCCCAGAGGAGTAGACTGAACTGGTCATCTAGGAGAGATGAGGGTAGCTTAAACTAGGGCTGGTGGTGGCAGAGGTGAAGGGGAGATTTGAGATCTGTTTCTGAAGGAGAATTAACAGTTTGCTGGTATTTGGATGCTGGAATATAGTAAAGGGATTAAGAAATGGCTCCAAGATTTTAGGCTTGATCAACTAGTAGATATTGGTTAGTTTTGCTTTTGACTTTTAATTATGGTAACAATAAACAAAAAATAAGAGTAATTTGCTGCACAAGGTCAAGAAATAAATTTTCGGTTCTCTAACCCAGGCAGTAATCTCCAGAACCATAGGTAGATGTGAGGGGGAGCAGTCAGTCCACTGAGGAGAGTTAGGTATGTTAAGCTACCATAAGAAGGTGCTTTTCTGTACCTGACTATTAGGTAAACCCTGTAAGACCCAGCCATTTAAGAGGCTCATGCAGGCGAATTACCTCCCTTCTTCATAGGTACCCTGAACTTCAGAATATATGGGCCACTTTCTCAAACATTTCTATTTGGTCTTCATAGGAACTTTTTAGGGGGAATCATTGTCCTTATTTTACTGATGGATATCCTGAAGCAAAATGGTGATGATACGATAACAGTAATAATAACAGCTCAGATTTATTGAATATTTACTATGTGCTAGGAACTTCAAATATATTACCTCTCTTCTCAGCAGTAAGCATGTTACTTGTATTAACTTAATCCTCACAGCAACCTTGTGATTTAAGTACTGTTGTTACCCACCTTTACAGATAAGGGAACTGAGACAGTATGGCCATGTATTTAATAAATGTAAAAGCAGAAATTTGAACTCAGACAGTTTGATTTCGCAGTTCATCCTTCATACTTGTGGTAATCATTTCACAGTCTGTTGAGTGAAGTCATTATGCCACACACCTTAAACTTATACAGTGCTGTGTATCAATTATGCCTCAAAAGTGGGGCAAAAAGTGTAACTATAAAAATATAACTAAAAAATAAAAGAAATTTTGTTATTAAAAAACTCTATACTCATTATTTTACTTTTTAATATGTAGAAAAATGACCGCTATGAGATCAAAAGCCTAGCTGAATCCTCACCAATATTGCCAGGTGCATGAAGGGCACAAAGGAACCCTTCAAATAGTTATCAGTGACTAAGTGTCGAGATGATTAAAGCAGGAAGTAATAATTATTAGTGAATCAATGTCTACTTTATACTTCCAACTTCAAAAATACTTATTTGTTTAGAACTATAATATGTGGGTGCAAGCTATCTATTATTGATTAAATATCTGTATTTTTTTTCAAAGAAGACTCCTTAGACTCAACTAACTCTCTTTTCCCTGTTCCCATTAACAATCCAAGTAGGACAAACCACGGATTTGCAGGTTCTTTCCTCCAACTGGGAATCCTAAAGTGCATCAACATGAAAATTTCTCATGTTAAGTAGAAACTTGATTCTTAATTCAGAGATTCCTACATATAAGAGACATGAAGGAACTAGGGACCGTGGTCTGAATTTTTATTTTCTTGCCCCCACCTGTTGGGTGATAGGGTAGCCCTTTCCCTGGATTCATTTCCTGTGGCTTCAGCTAATTGTAATTTGTGAGCCATTTCATCTTTGTTTCCAGGCCTAAGAAGTTAATGATGGCAACGTATTCTTTTGTCTTTTTTCATTTTTTATTCAGTGACCTGTAAGGATAACTCCCAGTCATTCAGTTCACGCTAGTCTTGTGATTTGCTTACTTGTTTCCATTCAACTGATGTAATTTTTTTAGAAATGTCCCCTGAGGAACTCACGTGTGGCCTCTGGAAATGGGTTTTTGTAATGGTATGTGCAGTGGAAGATGAGAAGTTTATGAGTAAAGGAGAAATCCTATGACTTGTATTTACTTCTGTTTAAATTCTATGTTTGCAAAGGAAATTTTGAGGATACCTATTTCTGATTTCAATTCTGCCACATTACCTGAGGCCCTCGCCTTCACTTCAGATGATGGCAATGTGCAACTGATCAGGGAGTTGGAACCATTTGAACAGATCCCCTTTGTTTTAAATACCCTTTAGCCAGGCAAGTTCCAGATTGCCTTAAATGTCAGTATAATTTTGGTCGAGTGAGCAGCTGTACTCTCCATTTCCTAAATCTGGCCTTCATCACAGTGTGAAAAGCAGGTTTTGATAAAAATCAGTTTACAAATGTAATTTGTGTAACCTGAACCCTTGGAATGGGTAAAATGCTCATCTTGGGGGTGGGGGAGGTATTTTTGTTAATGGCAGGGCTGAGTCCAGGTATGAGAGAGAGTGAGCAGTGTTTTGGATATGGGCTTTGGTCTGTATTTAACCAAATTAAAGTAGAACTGGGCACTAATATGAAGGTACTTAGTGCTCACTCATAGGATCCTAAGAATACTTCTAGTTCTTTATTTTCTCAGATTTTGTTGTAACTCATGTTTCTTTGGCTTAAAAAAAAAAGCAGCAGCAGCAGTGAGGCTCAGTTTTGATTCATACCGTCCCTCTCTTCGTGCACCCCACCCCCACAGGGGGTAGTGTGGTGTGATGGGAAGTTTGCCTTTGGAAAAGTAATAAGGTTGAAGCAGCTGCATCACTGGCTGATTTACTCTGTGACCCACCATGGATTTTATACTTCAGTTACCTCTTCTCTGATCATGACGTGTCATGACATGTCATGACATGATCAGAGAATATCGTGTTTCTCTGTTTCTCTTGTTTCATGCTACCGTTGCTTCTCCATGTATCTTCCTTGGAGTATTTGCCACAGTTTCAACTCTTCATGTGTAGATGACTTCCAGATCCTTCCTCTAGCCTTACCATTGCCCCCTAAATAACTGCCTGGGATATATTTCTGCTTGACTCACCCCTCTTCCTCTCTTAAACTAAAGTCATTGATTTTTGTCCCTCACTCAGCTTTTGCCTTTCAACTTTATTAATGATACCATATTTTTCATAGCCACTTTGGGATAGAATCTCCAGTTTATTTTTGACACTTTCACATCTAGAATCTCCCCTCTGGAATCCAGATGGCCCATGCCATCCACCTGCACATCATTTGAGATTAATATTCCTAATCTCACTTTGCTCCAGACATACCTCTATTTAAAAATCTCAGTACCATTTTATCCATGGGGTAAAACCTGCTTCAGTCTCTTCCAAACTAGTTTTCTAGACTCATCTCTGACCATTCTTCATAAGATCTCACTACTTAACTATAATATGTAATCTGTAATATATGTGTGTCTAAGCTGTGCAAGCTCAACTTAACATTCGTTTTCCTTCCTTTTGCCATTGCTGATGTCATTTCCCTTTCCTGCCCTGCCCTGCCAGCTTTTGTTCTTAACCTTTTTATTGTGAAGCCTAACACTGAGAGAAAAGTACATAAAACAAATATGTGGTTTAATGTATTAATATAAAGCTAGTACCACCCATGTCAAGAATAGAGGATCCAGAAACTCCTCTCCACCCCAGCACTCTCCCCACTGTGTTTCTTTCTCCTCTGTGCTCGTTTTGTTGTTGTTTGTTTGTTTTGTTTTAAGTTGTTTAATATCAATGGAGTCCTACAGTATTTTTTTCTGACTTCTTTTACCCAACATCATATGTCATTGTTGCTGCAGTAGTTCAGATAGATTTTCTGCTGTAGTAGTATGCCGTTGTAGGAATTACACTGTCCATAGCAATGTTGATGAATATTGGGTTAATTTTAATTTGGGGCTTTTTACAAAGCATGCCACTTTAAACATCCTTTAATTTGTCTCCTCATACGCATGTGCACGTATTTCTGTTGGGCAGATCCTGGGGGATAGGTCACAACTTTAAGAACAGTGACACACTCTTTTCTGTAGTAGTTGTACGAATAAATACTTTTACTAACGGTGTGTGAAAGTTAGTTTCTTCAAATTGCTACCATAACTTGAAGTCATTTTGTATTTTAGCCATTCTAATGGATAGGTAATGGAAATGCGTTGGCCAAAAAGTTCGTTCGTTTTTTTCCATAAGATGGCTCTGGTAGCACTTAGTTGTCTTTAACTTCATTCAAAACAGTTTTGTTAGATTGTGTTGTGGCAGCAGCTGTCATATCAGTTTGCATTTTAAAAAAATATCAAAATTGGTGAATTTTTGTGTAGCTATTTTAATATTGAAGATGGAAGAAAATAAAATTTTTGGCATATTATGCTTTATTATTTTTTAAAAAGGTAGAAACTCAATTGAAATGCAAAAAAAAAACATTTTGTACAGTGTATGGAGAAGTTGTGACTGATCGAATATGTTAAAAGTGGTTTGTGAAGTTTCTTGCCAGAGATTTCTCTCTGGACAGTGCTCCACAGGTGAGTAGACCAGTTGAAGTTGATAGTGATCAAATCGAGACATGAACTGAAAATAATTAACATTATACCGCATGGGAGATAGCACACTACTCAAAATATCCTAATCAATAAAGTTATTGGTGAAAATGGAAAACGTGTCTTTTATTTCATGGAAAAATCATACAGACGTTTTGAACAACCTAAGATATAGTTGTGGTTTTAATTCATATTTTTGAATACTGATGAATTTGAGCATCTGTTAATATGTTTGTTTAGCTTCCTTTGTGAAATCTATGTTCAAGTCTCTTGCCTAGTTTTTTGCTAGGTTGCTTTTTACTTGTTGATCTGTAGGAGTTTTATATATTCTGGATATGAGCTCTTTGTAGGTCATCTGTATTGCATGTGTCTCTTCTCCCACACTGTGGCTTGCCATTTCACTCTTAAAGTTCTTCATTTAAATACAGTCCAATTTTATTAACATTTTACTTTATGATTCGTGCTTTTTGTGGCCTCTTTTAAAAATCTCTTTCTAACCCAAGATCCTGAAGATACTCTTCTTTATTCTAAGAGGAATATTATTTTGGTTTTGATACATAGGTTTTCAGTCTCCTTGAAATTAAACATTTATGCATGGTGTGAGGTAGGATCAAGTATCTTTTTTTTCCCCTTATAGCTATCTAATTGTCCCAGCCCTGTTCATTGGAAAGTATGTTTTCTTCTCACTGCTTTGCAGTGCCATTTTTATCATAAGGTTAATATTTGTATATGCATGACTATGTTGTAGTAGTCTCCATCTGGTTCCTTTGGTCTGTTTATCCTTAAGCCAGTAAAATGTATTTAATTGCTATGGCTTTGAAATGGATATTGATATATGGTAGATAAAGTCTTGTTTTTAAGTGTCTGCTATTTTTGTTCTTTTCATTTCCATATACATTTTAGAATTGCTTGTCAAGTTAGACACATGCACAGTTGAGATTTTGAATAGGATTTTACTGAATCTATATCATTACAGTAATAATAACTTTTCTAGTCTGTGAGCATAGTGTTTCTCTCCACTTACTGAAGTCTTCCTCAATTTATCTTAGAAATATTTTACATAAAATAACTATTACAACTTATCAATAGAGAGCTTATATCTTTATAAGATTGCATCCTAGCCGTTTTATGTTTTTTGATGCTATTGTCAATGCCATCTTTTAAAAATTCATTTGTTTGTGGCCAGTATAGAAATATGTTTAGTTTTTATATGTTGCTTATTTTACTTTGCTGGCTTCAACCTCTATATAATGTTGAATGAAAGTATTGTTAATGGGCCATCCTTGTCTTACTTCCAATATCAAAAGGAAAGCTTTTTATTTATTTATTTTTTTGAATGGGTAGAATTTATTTATTTATTTTTTTAAAAATATATATATTTTATTGATTATGTCATTACAGTTCTCCCATTTCCCCCCTTTCCCCCCTTCATTCCCCTCCACCCTGCACACCCCCTCCCAACCACACTCCCCCTCTTTAGTTCATGTCCATGTATCATAAGTTCTTTAGCTTCTACATTTCCCACACTACTCTTGCCCTCTCCCTGTCTATTTTCTCCCCACCGTCTATGCTACTTATTCTCTGTACCTTCTCCCCACCTTCTCCTCCCACTCCCCTGTTGCTAACCTTCCATGTGACCTTCATTTCTGTGGCTCTGCTCCTGTTTTAGGTATCCCGCTTAGTCTGTTTTTGTTTTACGTGTGGATGCTAATAACTGTGAATTTGCTGTCCTTTTACTGTTCATATTTTTATCTTCTTTTTCTTAGGTAAGTCCCTTTAACATTTCATATAGTAAGGGCTTGGTGATGATGAACTCCTTGAACTTGACCTTATCTGAGAAGCACTTTATCTGCCCATCCATTCTGAACAAAAGTTTTGCTGGATAGAGCAGTCTTGGATGTAGGTCCTTGTGTTTC
>PVKM010052617.1:0-10180 GCA_004027735.1 Carollia perspicillata
AAGGAGAAGAGATTAAGAAGTACAAATTGGTTGTTACAAAATAGTCATGGAGATGTAAAGTACAGCATAGGGAATACAGTCAGTAATATTCCAATAAGGGAAAAAGATGGCAGTGAGGTATATAGGAGTGGAGCCCACTGCTCCCTGCACCCAGCTGGAACACGTAGCCAATCTTCTGAGGAACAGAGTGAACGGTGAATGGAATCCCAGCTTATATGAAGTTTGGAGGCCAAAAATTGTAGAGAATATTGGGAAAAGATGGTAAGGAGACTGCACCGGGATGGTAAATTCCCAGCATGGGGACCAAGGCTGCTGAGGCCCCTGGCCTGGCACCTGCCACAGGATCCTTGGCAGAGAGTCAGAGCACCAGCTCCCTCCCCTACCAGAGCAGGGAGCACAGCATGGCACCAGGAGGGACCTAGATGCTTGAAGTCGCTGGGGGAATTAAAGATGAAGCGAGGGAACCATAGAGGCAGTGTTCACCCATTGGGACCATGGATGCTGGCTAGGTCATTACCAGAGAAACTGGGGAGCTGGGTGACACATGGAGAAAGGAAAACAGTTGGGGCATGTCAGACTCTGACCCAGATAGTCTCTGGCCTGTTTGGAAAGTTGGGCTGTGTGAAAAGCCAGGTAGGTGCTTGTTAAGAATAGTGGGCTTAAAAAAGAGGATTTTACTCAAAAAAGAGCTCTCAGCCACTGTTTAAGGAACTCTTGCAAACCTCAGCTGATTCACACAGCTTGCCCAGTGGCTCACTGGCACCACTAGCCCAGCAGTTGTCTGGCACCACAGCTGACTTGCCCTGATCATCCAGTAGCAGACTGGCACCACTTGCCAAGCAGCAGCTCCAGCTTTAGTGGGCTTGCAAAAAGGAAAGAAGAGGTGCACCACACACATTACAGAACAGTCACATACACATACATGGGCCCGGACTCCAGAGGATGTTATACTAATACCGTCCAGACTACCTACTGGGCTCGTGTGTCCGCCGCGAATTGGAAAGATATCTCTCAATGCCAGAGATTTGTGAAAAGGAAAAAAAAAAATGTTTATTTAGGCTATACAGACTTAAAGTAGTGACCTAACATCTTCATTAAAATATCAAAGTCCTTTAAGATACCCATAGATGCACTCAGCAACTCCTGTCTTCCCCCCTGCCCTAATTCAGGGTACTGTAACTCAGGGAAAGAGCACACATCTGTGTTTCCAGGCCACTGGCACCATCAGCCATGTCACCATCCAGGCAGGATACCCAATTAATCCAAAGCCATGTGGCACCTTCTCATGGTCTACTGGCAAGAGTTCTTTGTACCCATTTGTCCAGGCAAAGTCTCTCGTTCCTTTACCAGAGCTGCTGGCAAAACCTCATGGTTCCCCAACTTCGCCAAAGCTATGAAGGGGTCTGCACTCTCACTAAGCCTCATAGTACTCTGCTTGCACTGTCACAACCACATGGTTCTTTTCTTCTACCAGAGCTGTGAGGGGGTCCTCACTCTGGCAAAACCTTGTGGTACCCCCTTCACCAAAGCTGTGAAGGGGTCTGCACTCTCACTAAGACTACATGGTTTTCCCCAATGGCTGCCGTGTCTCAGTTTAAATCCCTGCGCCAATCTTCCTCTGTACCTCCATTTCCAACTCCTTCTACAATCAGTTACACCTGCCAGCATCCCTGTATTATCCCAAGTTTACTGGGCTGCCATCATGAGTCTGGGCAGATATGGACCAGTATTCTGGAGCCAATCTTCTTCCAGCTCCCACACAGGTGCTCTAACTCGAGGGACCTGCCCCCACTTACATCTTGGGGGGAAGTGTCTTCCATCCCCCTGCCTTCAAGCATGGCCACAGCTATTTAACATATCCAAGTGACCCATCAAAAGCTATAGATATGTTAAATGACCATGCCATGGATTAGCTGCAAGGCTGTGCCTGTACAAAACAGCCCTGCATGCCCTGCTCCATGTGTCCCTTCCCCCAACTCACACCTGTGGGGGAAGGGGTGAGGACATCTTATATGTCTCTCTGATATTTCCTAGACACCTTGAGTTCTGGGCCCCATTCCAAATCCCTTTTGGGGGCCCCCCCCTCCTGGCTGCACCCTGTATCACACAGACCACAGCACAACTGGTAGATTAAAGGCACCAGCATGGTGCAGATAGACAGTGGGGGCCCAGCAGTTGAAGGAGGACCTGGGCTGGAGTCTGGACAATCATGAAGGTTGTGGCCCAGATTTGGCCCCATCCTCACAAAGCCATAAGAAGGGAGAAAACTGAAGCCCAGCCCCACTCTGCCTGTCACAACCAGGAAGACCAGCAGAACTTGCTCTGTGGGTTTAAAGTCAATAGGAGTCTTTTTTTTTTCCTTCCTCTCTCTCTCTCTCGCTCTCTCTCTCTCCTTTTTCCCCCAAGTGAGACAATAAGTCCTGAAGCTGTGAAAGGTCCAAACACAGATCCAAAGAGAGAGCACAAGGCTAACCCCAATAACTGAGAAACAGAAAAATTTCACTTTGCTGTCCTTTACAACTTGCGTTTTATTGTTTTTTATTTATTATTATTATTATTATTATTATTATTATTATTATTATTATTTCATTACTTTTACTCCTTTAATTTTATTAGGTTTTTTTATTTTTCTTCTTTCTGTTTAGTTTTCTTCATTTTATTTTCTTGTTTAATTGCATTGTTTGACTGGTTTCCTTATTCTCTCTTTCATAAAGTATTTAAATTTCCTTCTTTCATTTCATTTGTGTCACAATAACACACTACTTTTGATCGTGTACTTTCTATTCTTGTTATTCAAATCATATATTCTTGTCATATTATTGTTGTTCCAGTACTATTGTAAATAATTATTGTACCATAATATTGTAAATATTATACAGCATGCCTCCCTGATCTTAGCCCATTTCACTACCTTCCTGAACTTTATTGCTATTGTGGTTAACTCTACTCTTTCACACACTATGCCTACTTCCTATCCCTTGCTCTCTATATCTCATTATCTAACTTTGTACAAGTGCTCTGTTTTCTGGATTCAGCTCACAATCCTTCTCTCCTCTAACAATAGCCTTATCTCTTTTTCACCTTTTATAAAAAGTGTCTTACCATAAATTACTTGGTAAAACAGATTGTTTCCTCATTTCTGTTGCCCATGCAAGGATTATCCCCCTGTTCATGGCCCATGGGGAAAAAAAGTGACTAGTTGGGTGGAATATCATGGTTAATGCTACATTTATCCAAAGGACCGCATATCTCTTCTCTATGTGTGGGTACTTTAATCCCATAGAACACTCTCCCGATGTCCTAATCCATTTTGCCTTTCCCCTGTCCCTGCTCACATACAAGATTAGGTGGGAGCTGTGAACATCAGTATACATGCTGGAGGAGAAAACCCACCAACAAAGGAACCACCAACAGGTTAAAACCCAAGTACAATAACAGAACCCACACAAACAGAAGAAAGAGAAGACCTAGAGCATCCAGACAAAGAGGGCAAAGATACCACACCACTGAATCCCATAGAATTTCTACCATGGAAGTTCACCCTGCAAAGACAGATAGGAAAGTGGAATATCAAGAACCACAGAAACAAACAAAAAGAGTCACCTAAAATGGGGAGACAAAGAAAGAATCTGTAATCAAAAGGAATGGAAGGCTCCCCACTAAAAGAGTTAAATGAAATGGAGGTATGCAAACCACATATAGAATTAAATATAATGGTTATAAGGATGCTCAAGGAACTCACAGAAAACTACAAATAACTGAGAGAGAACTACAACAGTATGGAATAGGAAGTAGAAACTATGAACAAAAACAAGGAAGAAATGAACAAAAAAAAATGGAAGTGAAAAACACACTAGAAGGAATTACAAGCAGGGTAGATAAAGCAGAGGAACTAATAGTGAGCTGGAAGATGAGGTAGAAAGAAACACCCAGATAGAGCAGCTGCACACACACACACAAAGGCTCAAAAATATAAAGATAGCTTAAGGGAACTCAAAGATAACATGAAACAAAACAACATTCAAATCATAGGAATACCAGAAAGAGAAGAAAAGAAACAAGGGCTAGAAATACTATTTGAAAAAATAATGACAGAAAACTTTCCAAAACTGGAGAAGGAAAAGAAAATGCAAGTTTGGGAATCACAGAGAGTCCCAATCAAAATGAAGCCAAAGAGGCCTACTCCAAGACATATAATAATTAAAACTGCAAAATTCCAAGACAAAGAGAGAATCTTAAAAGCAGCAAGGGAGAAACAAGAAGTTGCATACAAAGTGGATCCGATAAGGCTAGCAGCTAATTTCTCAACAGAAACACTTTGACCCAGGGGAGAATGGCAAGAGATACTCCAATTAATGGAAAACAAAGGACTGGAACGAAGGCTAATCTACCCAGAGAGGCTCTCAATTAAAATGGTACATGAAATAAGGAGTTTCACAGACAAAAGGCTAAAACAATACATTTGCATCACACCAGCCCTACAAGAGATGCTAAAGGGATTGCTATAAGAAGAGAAAGGAAAAGAGAGAGGAAACAGGGCCAAAGGGGGGAAATGAAAAAATACCTATCAATAATAACATCAAATGTTAATGGATTAAATGCTCCAATCAAAAGACATAGAGTAGCTGAATAAAAAAGAAAACATAACACACACATATGTGGCCTAAAAGAGACCCACCTCAGAATAAAAGACCTATGCAGACTGAAAGTGAAACGTTGGAAAAAAATATTTCAAGAAAATGGACAGGAAAAAAGCCACAGTAGAAATACTCATACCAGACAAAATAGACTTCAAAACAAGGACTATGAAAAGAGACCCAGAAGAACACTTCATAATATTCCAGGGAAGAATCCGTCAAGAAGACATAAACATTATAAACACATACGCCACCAACATAGAAGCACCAAAAACATAAGGAAAATTTTGGAGGACTTCAAGAAAGGTATACATAGGAACACTGCTATTGTAGGAGATTTTAACACCCTACTGTCAAAAATGGATAGATCTCCCGAACAAAATACTAACGAAGACATTGTGGCATTAAATACTGTCCTAAATCAAATGGACTTAACTGATATATATAGAACCTTTCATCCCCAAGAAGCAAAATACACATTCTTTTCAAATACACATGGAACGTTTTTGAAGAGGGACAACATGATAGGATACAAAACAAGCTTCAACAAATTCAAGAAAATTAATATCATATCAAGCATTTTCTCTGACCACAAGAGACTTGAAACTAGAAACCAACCTCAAGGAAAAAACTCAAAAACACTAAAACTCACGGAGATTGAATAGCATGCTATTAAACAATGATTGGGTTAAGAATGAGATCAAGGAAAAAATCAAAAAGTTTCTGGAAACAAATTAAAATGAACTTACATCAATCCAAACTCTATAGGACACAGTGAAGGAAGTCCTGTGAGGGAAGTTCACAGTGATACAGCCCTACCTTAAAAAGATAGAAACATTTCAAATAAACAACCTAACCCTACACCTACAAGAACTGCAGGAACAATAACAAAGACAGCCCAGAGCAAGCAAATGGAAGGAAATAACCAAGATCAGTGCAGAATTGAATGACATAGAGACTAAAAGCAGAATTCTAAGGATCAATGAATTCAGGAGCTGGTTCTTTGAAAAGATAAACAACATTAACAAGCTTTTAAGTAGACGCATCAAGAAAAAAAGAGGACCCAAATACACAAAATCAGAAATGAAAGAGGTGAGATTACAACTGATACTACAGAAATACAAAGGATTGTAAGAAATTACTATGAAGAATTATATGCCAAGAAATTTGAAAACCTAGGTGAAATGGACAAATTTCTACAAAAATATAATCTTCCAAAACTCAATGAAGAAGAAACAGAAAGCCTGAACAGACCAATAACACCTGATGAAATTGAACCTGTAATCAAAAAACTCCTAGCACACAAAAGCCCTGGACCAGATTGTTTCACAGGAGAATTTTTAAAACATTTAAATATAGACTCCACCAAAAAACTACTTGACCTAATAAGTGAATCTGACAGAACAGTGGGATATAAGCTCAATATTCAGAAATAAAAGGCATTTTTGTACACCAACAATGAAATATCAGAAACAGAAATCAAGAAAAATCCCATTTGATATAGCAACAAGAAAAATAAAATACCTAGGAATAAACCTAACCAAGGATGTAAAAGACCTGTACTGAGAAAACACAACACTAAAGAAAGAAATTAAGGAAGACACAAACAAATGGAAGCATGTACCATGTTCGTAAATTGGAAAAATTAACATCATCAAATGTTCATACTATTCAAAGCAACTTATAGATTCAACACAATTCCTACTAAAGTAGTAATGACACATTTCACAGATATAGAACAAACATTTCAAAAATTTATATGGAACCATAAACAACCCCAAATAGCTGCAGCAATTTTGAGAAGGAAGAACAAAGTAAGAAGGAGCACAATGCCTGATAGCAAACTATATTACAAGACCATATAATCAAAACAGTTAGGTACTGGCATGAGAACAGACACATAGAGCAGTGGAACAGAATAGAGGGTCCAGAAATAAACCCATGTCCCTGTGGTCAATTAATATTTGACCAAGAGGGCAGAAGCATAAAATGGAGTAAAAGTGACCTCTTCAACAAATTGTGTTGGGAGAGCTGGACAGCTATGCAAAACAAAACAACAACAAAAAGAAACTCAATCACCAACTTACACCATAGAAAAAATAAACCCAAGAGAGATGAAAGATTTAAATATAATTTGTGACACCATAAATCCTGGGAGAGAACATAGGCAGGAAAATCTTAGATATTCCGAGCAGCAATATTTCCACCAATACATCCCCTAGAGCAAGGGACATAAAGGAAAGAATAAACAAATGGGACGTTATCAAATTAAGAACACAATATAGATTCAACACAATCCCCTTCTGCATGGCTGAAAAAACAGCATTAACATGAAAAGAGAACCAAACATGTGAGAAAACATATTTCCCAATGGTACCTCAGACAAGGGTTTAATCTCCAAAATATATAAAGAACTCATAGGACTCTACTCCAGGAATACAAACAACCCAATTTAAAAAATGGGCAAAGGACTTCAACAAACACTTCTCCAAGGAGGACATACAAAGGTCCAGAGACATATGGAAAGATGCTTAGAACCACTAGCCATCAGAGAGATGCAAATTAAAACCACAGTGAGATACCACTTCACACCAGTGAGAATGGCCATCATAAACAAAGCAATAAATGTGTTGATGAGGATGTGGAGAAAAGGGAACCCTAGTGCACAGTTGGTGGAAATGCAGACTGGTGCAAGCACTGTGGAAAACAGTGGAATTTCCTCAGAAAACAAAAATGGAACTGCCTTTGACCCAGTAATTCCACTGCTGGGATTATACTCTAAGAACCCTGAAACACCAATCTAAAAGAACCTACTCACCCCAACGATCTTAGCAGCAATCTACAATAGACAAATACTGTAAGCAACCTAAGTGCCAGTAAGTAAATGAATAGATAAAAACCTACGGTGTGCTTACATGGTGGAATATTATGCAGCACAAAGAAAGAAGGAGCTTCTACCCTTTGCAACAGCATGGATGGATCTGGAGAACATTATGCCACGTGAAATAAGCCAGGTGAAAGACAAACACCATATGATCTCACCTATAAGTGGAACCTTGTCCACAGAACAAACAAGCAAGCAAAATATAATCAGAGACATGGAAGTTAAGAACAAATTGACAGTAATCAGAGGGGAGGTAGGAGGAGATATTGGGGGGGAAATGGGGAAGCGTTTTAAGGAGCATGTACAAAGGACACATGGACAAAACCTAAGAGGAGTAGGATCGAGGGTGAGGAGTGGTGAAGGCTGGGGTTGGGGGGAAGTGTGGGGGCCAAAATAGACACAGCTGTCCTTGAACAACAATAAAAAGAAAAAAACAATAAAGCAAAATTTGCATTTTGTGGAAATAATATAATATTCTAAAAATTATGTATGGTGTCATATTGGTGTGAGATTTATTGAGGTGATCACTTAGTAAGTTACATAATGCCTAACTGCTGGGGTGTACAACTGAAACTAATGTAATAGTGTATGTCAACTGCAATTGAAAAACAAAAATTATTAAATAAAAATAAAAACAAACTAAATAGAGCATAATAATTTCGCCGAAATAAATAGCTAATTTGTTCCAAGTCACATCAAAATCTCAGAGTGCCCAGGTGCTGGCTGGTTGTCTAGGTCTTTGCTAGACATAGCTGTCTCAAGGGTGGAGCTTGCCCCAGGCTCAGCCAAAAACCAGCTGTCTCAGACAGCAGCCTGACCTGAGCAGCCACTCCTTAGCTGTCTGGACAGCCCCATGGCCATCACTGAAAGACCTAGTACCATAAGGGATAAAACAAGGCATGGGGGAACCAAAACATGAAGGATTCAGTCCATACTCTGGTTGACTTCTCTAAGTGCCAATTTTCTCAACTGAAAAAAAGAGATAAAACCAAAATAATGTCTGCTCTGACTGCTCCCAGGACTTTTTCTTTTCTTTTTAAGATTTTATTTATTTATGTTTAGAGAAAAAGGAAGGGAGGGAAAAAAAGAGGGAGAGAAACATTAATGTGTGATTGGCTCTCACACATCCCTAGCTGGGGTCCTGGCCCTCAACCTAAGCATGTGCCTGACTGGGATTGAACAGGAGAACTTTTGGTTCACAGGCCGGCACTCAATCCACTGAGCCAAACTAGCCAGGGCACTTTTTAAAAAATATATCATCTTTATTATATTTTTTTCTATTATCATTTTGTCCCCTTATACCTCCCTCTCCATCCCCAGAGAATTTTTTCCATAATCAATGAGAAAAGTTTGTGGAACAAACTCTTGAGAATGTTATCCAGTAGACACTAACCCCCATGAGGGAAGAGGGTCTTTTTTGCTCACTTTTCATCCTTTGTATCTAACATAATGCCTGGCTGAGTAGCTGTTGAATGTTGTTGAATAAAAGTGAAATATTCACTACCCCAGTAGTACCCTAGTCATTCAGAAATAGGCTGAGCCAGAGAAGTTGGAGGTCCAACCATGGGTTATTTGGTTGTAGTGCTACCCAAAAGCATCTGAATTAGCCATAGCTCTGTTGTCCTAAAATACAGAGGATGGAAGTTATTAAAATTTTATGAATAAAGTTGACCCATGAACTGGTCCCTCTCCTTGGTCCAGGAGTCTCATGTCAAGAGCAGAGCTGTGCTTTTTCCCTGAGAGCTTCCTGTCTCCAGTCCCTCTTCAACTTTCTGATTCAGAAGCAGAGATAAGAAGGGACAGGGTCACTTTATGACTTTGTCAATGTAAGAAATATCCAAGCCTATAGAGAATTTTTATGAGTTTATTTGATCTAAACTGATGACAATTCTTGGCAAGCAAAATCTCAGACTGAGAAAATGCTCTGGAAAATGTTAGTTTTATCACTTATTTTATATGTCAGAATCAAAGGGAAATACAGAAGGGGGTTGCATGAAATCCACTGGTAATAGATTAAGAAGGTGAGAGAAAGCAATGTGAGAAAATTTCTGAGATTGGACAAAACATAAAATGGATAGACACATACTTCTTTTACATTGGTGCATACAGTATAGTTAACATTTGCAGCACATAGAATGGTGTGCAGGAAGAACAAGATAGCAGCGAGGGATTCTGTGGTCTCATGTTCTGGTGAAAAGTTGTTCCCTGAGGGTCTGTAAAAGAAAACTACTCTGATACTCCAAAGGAATGTTATCATAGATGCAAAAAGACAACAGACAGCTAAGTTAAGGTAGACTGACCTTTGTGATGGAAGATACCAGCCTATAACCCCACATGACTGGCTTTTAGTTAGAAAGTTTTAACTTCAGACCATCCTATGTGATTATTTTAGGTCTCTGAGTTTGTAAGACTGCCACACAGGCCTCCCCTGAGCTTGTCTGGTTTAGTATGTGGCCCCTTTTCATCCACACCTGTATACTCTATTCAGTCTTAACTGATATTAGGAGGTCACACAAAATATCAATCATCTTAAACTGCCTACACATTCCATGCTAAATGTAATTTAGCTATAACCAGGAGTTAAGTGGCAGTTGACTAGTTGATATGTTTTAAATGTGTCATCAAACACTCATTAATTTTGATTTTGCAGTTTTCTTTT
>PVKM010052618.1:0-10208 GCA_004027735.1 Carollia perspicillata
TCCTTCTCCTTTCCCTCCAGCCTGGCATTCAAAACACCCTGCATAGCCTTGAACTCTGAGCCGTTCAAGCATTGATAGTTTTCTCCAAACCACACAATAGCAAATGGTTAGAGTTGGAACTCCTTTAATGGACAGTGTTCTACCAGCAGGCTGGCTCTGCACACACCATCAGAAGCAGGGAAAACCCTCACCCCAGGAAAAAAAAATGCATCCTGTGGTTTCTTGGTTAGCAGACATCCTTGGTCCAGGGGGATCACTCTGGAGGCCTCACCCTTTGCAATTGTAATGTAACAGCTCACATTACAGGTTCACTTCCTGCCTGAATAAATTGTAACATGCTCCAGTTACTTGGAACAATGATATACAGGAGTCTATATTCTTTTATAAATTGTGGGGAAGAATTGTATCCTAAATCCAATCCAACCATTGCCTCTATGTTGAAACACCCAATAAAACCCCAGTGGCTCTGGATCAAGACCCTCTTTCTCACGGTCTATCACAGCTAGTCTCTAGAGACACCCCAGACCAAGGAGAGGGTACAGCAGTCCCTGGGAGTCGGCAGACAGTCTGCAGTGAACACAGGAGTGCCTCCGCACAGAGCAAGTCCAGATTCCTTTCCCCGGCGATGGAGACCCTTTGTGCTCGCCCTCCAGCTTGGCCTGGCCAAGCACACTCAACCTCACATGCTAGAGTCAAGTCCATCTGTTCCAGGCCGCCCTGCCTTCCTGCGCATGCCAGGGTGTCAGGGCTGCGTGTGCCGGTATGAACACTTTCTCAGGGTGTCAGGAGCACCACGGAAGCCTTGGCCACCAGTTAAATAACTGAACAAAGAAGTTAAACCGACGAGCTTCGGATCAGAAATGACAAAACTGGCACGGCAGGCTGTCTGACTGCTTATGGCTGGTGGATGGCAGGTGCATCTCGGCCTCCTTTCACGTTCGTTTGACAAACGTTTACCCGCTGCCCGCTAGTGCGCTGGGCTCTCCGTGGGCGCCGGCCCCAGCACACCACACACACTCACACCTCATGTCTTCTTGGGAAAATCAGGAAATTCAGCTTCATAGGAATTCCGACAGCAGTTAAATCTCTCCAAAGGGGAGCAAGGGAGAAGCCCGGCTCTGCCCCGCTCCCCACAGCTGGCTAAGGCAAACATGGCACGGGTGACTTCCCGGAGGTGCGCATTCCGGGCCCAGGGGTGAGAGTGAGCCTGTGCTGAGCCTCTGGAGGTGGCTCGAAGCACGTCTGGGCCCTTCTCTGGCTGCTCTCTGCTCACTCCAACCGCGGTCAGAGGTCAGGCCGGGTGGGCAGCGCCACAGGACAGCAGGCGTGCCTGCTAACGGCCAACATGCAGCCCGGGAGGCCCATCGCAAGAAGACCTGTCTGCTCAGCCAGCTCCTCTGCAGCGTTTAGACAAAACAGCCGAGGAAACGGGATGATCGATGGGTGTGTGTGTCTTTCTCTTGCTCCTGTGGATTTTTCAATCAAAAAGGCGAGGCTTCTCTCTCATTTTTAATTGATTTTAATGTGGCTCAGCCAGGCTAGATCAGATCTCAGTTCCTTTGTGGCCTTCTGTGAGCAGTGAGAGGGGCTGCCTGAATATTAATGAGAGAGGCTGAGGGGAGCCAGCGGAGGTACCGTGGGCCTGGGACTCCCTGGCAGGCTCCAGGGCTGACACCGCCCAAATGAGCCCACCTACGACTTCAGGGGTGGTGTGGGTGTGGGTCATTTGATTTCCAGATGATGCCAGGAAACATACATGCAGAATTATAATTACAACCTAGATGGCTTCTGGCTCAATCCATAGCCAGGGTTGGGACCCCAGGTAGCCTGCCTGCCCAAACATTTACTCTCCCTACTCCTGCCAGTTCTCTGTGCTTTGACCTCCTCGGAAAATCCTTTCTGGTGCCTTTGCAGTTCTTGACCGTGGCGTAGTCAGTGCCTTCTGTCATCGAGGATTCTCTTCTCACTTCCTGCCTCGTCCCTCCTCACCACCACTGCTTGCCCCAGACCTCACTGGGCTCTGCCTCTCTGCGTGAATTTGGACCAACATCCCAGGTCCTCTGATTCTCAGCCTTCCTCCTCTCAAACGGAAATACCGGCGCTGACCACAGGGCACTATTTGGAGGAGGCAGAGAAGATAATGTAAGTAGAGCATCCAGCAATGCTCAGAGCAGGAAAGTCTCAGGTGTTGTTACTTGTCCCCTGTCACCTCCCTCTCCATCAAGACAGCCGAATGCAAGCGAAACAGGTAGAAACTGAGCAGGCCTGCAATGGTGTCCCACAGGGATGGACTCCTGTTCTGACCCCAGAGTATGGCAGTGAACTGGTGAATGCCCTAGCCAGTGTTCTTGGCTGGAAAGAGATAATAGGAGAGATTCTCAAGTTGAGCTGCCAGAGAAGAAATGCCCAGAGAGGTTTTAAAAAACAAAAAACAAAACGGGGCTGGGGCCTGGGATGGGCTCGGCTCGGCATTGACAGAGGTTTGGAATGTTGTAGAAGTTGGTGAGTTTAGGATGGGCTGGGGAAGACTGTATTCCACAGAGCAGGGGTCCTAAGAGTTTAGCTACTTATTCTACTGGAGGGTCCTCTGTGGCCTCTTCCTGTGGCCTCTTCCTGTGGCCACTACAGGGTCCCCATAAACCCAGGTGGCAGGTGGGTGGGTGGGGGAGGGGGCGTGTGTCTCTCCAAGGTCCTTAGTCCCCATCTAAAAGACAGCTGCATCCTAAGTACGTGCACGCAGTTTTCTCGTGCGGGCGCAAACATCCAAGGCCTAGTTTCCCAATCTGTACAAACTCTGAAACACCCTCCCCCACAGATCCCACAGGCCTCTGCTCCTCACATATACACGCAAACGTGGTCCAAGCCGGATTCACGAAAACACACACATTTACAAACATATCGTCAAGAGCTGTGTATGGTCTGAGGTATTCCCCTACTTGCAAAGTAAGGGTTAGCCTGCCATAGTTTGCGTGTGGGGGAGGAGTCTCCCCTTCACATTACTGAGTTCATTTTCTTTTATCTGCTTATGACAATTCTTTGGGCACCTACTGTGAGCCAACCTGGATATTATGCAGTGGGATCCCCGTTCGTAAGGAACCTGCACCCACACCCGCCATAGAGAGATGGAAACTCCATTTTCCAGCCCCCTCTCCACCCCACACCTGCACTCCTACCTGATCACCCTTCCAGGCCCTTCTCCTTCCCGCGGTTCTTCCCCTGGGAGGTGTTAAGCTGTCTCACGACTGTGTGTGCATGGTCACGGTGCCGGGGCAGATGCAAAATAAGAGCAGGGAACGGTGGGAGGTGCACTGGGTCTCTTGCGTCGGCCCTGTCCTCTGCTGGGAGGAAACCAGGGTTGCTGCTTCTGTTTGCCGTCTGGTGGTTAGCACGGCAGGTCTGAATATGCTCAGAACTTTCTTTCATGGCTTGTTAGCTTTGGGCAGTGCTTCCTGACTTCCTGCCCTGAAAAGTGATCAATTTAGGGCAGTGATTTTCAACCAGTGTGCGCAATAATTTGTAAAACGTGCAACACCTGACCATTCAGTCGGGGGCGCCGACCTCTTTTCCCTTAGATTGTCAAATAAAAAAAATGACAACAGCCAACACAATAGCTGTCCAGTGTAAATGAACCAAAGTTATACCTACTTTTCCTTGTCAGATTGGCAAAAAATATATTTTTGGGTGTGCCACGGAATGTCAGTAATTAGTTGATGGGAGCCCTGAGATGAAAAAGGGTGGAAACCGCTGATTTATGAGCATATGTCTCCCCACTTGGCATTCCACTTCTTTCCTAGTTTTGTCAGATTGGTTTTGAGTTTTTCTCTTAGTGATCCTTATAACATCAAGTAATTTGTTTAAAGCCGAATGTCCCATCGGCTTTACGCACTGTCTCTGTCTGGGCTGCTCACTCTGTAAGGACAGTGGCCCCTGTCCCTCCACGTTTCTCTCCCTGGATCCCATGTGCAGGCTCCCAGGAAAGGGCCCTGTGATGACTCAGTGAGAAGACCTCCGCCTGCAAGCCAGGAAGGGGGCCTCACCAGAACTTGACAATGCTGGCACCCTCACTGCGGAGGTCTAGCCTCCAGAGCCGTAGGAAATAATGTCTGCTACCTAAGCCCAGCCTATGACATTTGCATACGGCTGTCCCAGCTGCCTAGGAGAGCATCCTGATTGATTCTGATTGGTTCTGTTTCTCTGGTGAGCCTGATGATTGCAAGCCCATTTGTGGGCAGCAGGCGGTAGAACCCAGGCCCAGGTTCTATCCCACAGTCATCCCTGCCTTGCCCAGCATGGGGTCTGCTGGGGGGGCCCACTCCACCCCCACCCCCCTCAGCCAAGAGCGTGCATGGTGGAAAGGGCAGGGCAGAAGCTGTGGTCGTCCCTCATGTGGCAGTGATGGAATCAACGAGCAGCAGGTGGGGCACGGGCTGCCTGTGCGTGGGTGCACACTGAAACCCCCACGGTCAGTGTCCTGCAGGGGTAATGAGAATCACCTTGGCCTCTCTGCATCAACAGTGAGGCAGGCAGGGAAGATACTGTTCACACACACCCATCTGAGAGAGGGAGATACAGACCCAGATGGGGAGAAATAGACCTCAGACTCATTTGAGGTCACACAGCAGAAAATACAGGAACTGAGTTAGAGCCCTTGCCCTGCCTTCTGTAGGTCCCAGTGTGGCAGGGCCCCGTGGAGGTGGCACAGGACACTACCCTCTGTCCCTCAACAGTGAAGCTCCCCTGGGACTGCAGGCCAGTGGCATCAAGAGGGAAAGCGTTGAGATGGCGACAGAAGAGGAGGGAGAGTGGAGGCTGGATTGGGGGCTGCGCACCGTGCAGTAGGGCCTGGGAATGACGCTGGGGGTTGCAGCGGCCTCTTCAGGCCCCACAGGACAGGGCGTGTTTGGGTTGGGGTCTAGGGAGGCGGGGGCCTCAGAAAGAGTAGCCAGAGGACTGTACCACACCCTGCCTTCCAGGCTGCTCCATGTCTGGCCAGAACTGGCCCAGCACCCTCTGCCTGGCCACAACTGCCTCTGCTTTTGCCCAGCGGTTCCCTTCTTCTGTTACATCCCAAGGTCCTACCCCTCATGGTGCCCCCACTGTCCTGCACTCAGGGCTGGCCACACAGTACTCCCCTCTCCCACAGCACTGGAACTCATGAGGTGGGCACCATGTCTGGTCAGTCCTGGTGCCCAGCACCTGGCTTGGGCCCACACAGAGAAGGTGCCTGACACACCAGTGCAGAACAGATGCACAAACGGACACAAGAGCAGTGGACAATGGGCCTCGTAACAGAGGGCCTGAGTGCAGTAGGGCCTCAACAATTTGCTGAAATAGAGCAAAAGAGGCTCTGAAGGCTTATGGTGACATCAGTGTCGCTGCTGGGCTGCCACCATCACACACACACACACACATGCACACTCACATACCCTTCCAGAACATTTGCAACACTTTGAAGAGCTCCTGCTTTGTCCTGGCCAAATAGCCCGGCCCTGGGCACTAAGCCCCCAGCTATCACACGCACACTCCCAGGGCCCCCGCCTATGCCCATACACACACCTCCCTCCCCTCCCCTCCCCTCCCCTCCCCAATGCACAGCTGGGGAGAACCTCGAAACCTCGACCCTCCTCACCCTGGACAGACACTCAGCAGAACTAGGGATCTTCTCAACTTCCCATGATGACCTCAAATGATGCTGACCTTTGTCAGCTGCATTAATGGATCTCAGCCTAGCAGGCACCAACCTTCCTAAAAATATCCGAGAACCCTCAATACAGAGAGAGGCTGTGAAGGTGTGTGTACCCTGAAGGAGCCAGTCTGCCCTGCCCCAGCTACCACTGGCCCCTGTCCAGTGGCCAGGGGAACTCAGTGGCCCCTGCCCCTGAGTCCCAGAAGCCTGAGCTAACTGGTGGGTGCAAAGCCACCTCCAAAAGAGCCTCAGGTCACCCCCATGATAGATGGGGAAGCTGAGGCCTGGGGCAGGGGGGCCCAGGTTCCCGGTTAGGAGCTCTGCTGAGTACAGCCAGCTGGGGACTGGGAGGAGGGAGACTCCTCCCTACAGGGCCCTGGGCTGGGCTGGGTGCATCCCTGGAGTGAGCCCTGGTCTAATGGGGCCTCAGCCACAGCATAGATTCAATGAAGAGCTCCTCCAGGCAGAAAGAGTCCACCAGAGATGGGGGGAGGGGTGTAGGGGAGATTGTACAAGGGTCCCCAGGCCACTGTGGAACTGCCCCTCCCTCACCCCTCCACTCCTGTAGCAGTTCATGCTTCTCAACAGGGGAGACAAGGAATAGCTCCCAAGATGGAGAGTAGCAGCCTCAGACTCAGTTTTGCTTCAGAAAGAACTGAGTCTATTTCAGCAGCAGCCCCTGGGAGCTTGTTGGGACTGTGAGGCCCCGCCCCAGGCCAGGTGGATCAGATTCCCCCATAGTTAGTTCCTGTGCCCAGTGGAATCTGAGAAGCCTGGCCGATGGAGCCACTAGGCCTCCGCTCTCCTCTGGCAGGGACACTGGTGACTAACTGCATGTGCACAATATTATTAGTTAGCTGGAGGGGGGCAGGGAGGACTGGAACCAAACAGCAGGGACTCGGAGCCTGGCAAATCCACATGAAAAGTGGACACTGTTACTCAGGCCCATGGGAGGTGGGAGGTTCGCAGAATGACTCAACTTGAGGCCAATAAAGGGTGTGAGACATTGCCCTGCCTCCTTCCTAAGGCTGGAGCTCTTCCGCAATCTTGCTAACAGCTGCTTTCCAGTCCCGACTTGGTCTCCCCACCAAGATGGGGAGCTCACTACCTCTCAGGCAGTCCAGTGCAGGATGTACAGCCACAGCTGGAGGCCTCCCTTTCATGGAGTCGATCCACCTGTGGTCTCAGCTGGCCGGCTCTTCCGCTCCAGCTCTTGGTCCCCCTGGGGCTGCTGACAACCAGGCCTGTCCCTCCTTTGATCCTGGACACCCTGCCACTGTACTCTTTCTCTGGTTCCAGAAATAGCCTTTCTCTTTGTGTGTGGGGAGTCATTTCACGGGCTCTGTTTGCTGAGCGTGGCAGTGTTGAAAGGCCTCTGTGGGGGCAGAACTTCCACCACAAAGATGTGCCGAGCTGGCCTCATTTCATGCCTTCCTCTGGCTCTTAGACAAGTGGGTATTAGGCAGGTCTGGGCGAGTCAGAGGCACAGGAGGAGACACTTCCACTGGCCTTCTAAGCTGCAGACCCTGCGGTGCGCCCTGAGTACAGAGGTGCTGGGCACGCTGGTCTGCTCCACAGCACCAGCCCCGGCTACAGGCAAGGGCCAAAGGAGCCTTGGGGAATGGAAGGAGAGTGCCCCAGTGAGCCCTGCTGGGCACAGCAGGTGCCTCTGCCCCTCCTGTGCCCTCCGCGGAGCCTCCAGACCAGCGCGGCTCCTGCCCTCTGGGCACTTCCGGTCGCCCACAGGCACCACGCTCGCACCTTCTAGAGCTGAATTCGTCCTGTACACCCCCCCCAGCTCCACCCTGCGTCGCATCCTCCCGGGTGGTTTGATTGTTATTGAGGATCCGAGCCGCGTGCCGGGGTCCCCTTGGCTCGCCCTCCCTCTCTGCTCCCTCAGGGAGTTCTGTGACTTCTGGGACTAGTTCTGCCGGTTCCACTTCCTTTGTGCCCCTGTTCTCTCCTCTCCTCTCACCTCCATTGCCAATGACCCAATCCAAGCCCTTGACCTTCTCCCCTGTTGTCTCCTGATTGGTCCCATACCTGCAGTCTCTGCTACAATCTACCATCTGCATGAACAGCAGCGATCCTTCTGAAACGGAAATATGATCACAGAACGCTGCTTGTCTAAAATCCAGCACTCGCGCCCCAGGCCGGTGGCATGAGACCCAGTCTCTTTACCGGGGCCCACGAGGCTCTCAGGAAAGCATTTGGTGGGCAGACCTGCTTGGGTCCGAGTCTTAGAGTTTTCTGCAGGCCCCCTCACCCTTCTCCACACCTGTTTCCCCTCTATGCAGACTTTGCCCCTCCTTTGAAATCTGTTCCCTCCCCAGAACCCTACTTCCCTGTCCCCCATACTGATAGTCCTTGCCTGTGTGAAGGGTCCGGTCCCCAAACCCTGCTTCGGGTCTTGCAGCGTTCTCGGCTACAGAGGGAACGCGGTTGGGTTTCCCCCACCCAGGTGCTGCTGCCGTGGAGCTGAGAGTGGGCTCTCCCCCAGGGTCCGCTGGCTTCCTGGAGGAGGCGGACAACAACGGGTATGGGATGTGGCTGGTTCTTCTCTAGCTTTTCAAAGTCAAACCAGTTTCCCCCGAGTCTCGGTCAGCTTGAGTTGCCATAACAAATACCGCAGACTGCATGGCTTAAACAACAGACATGGATTCCTCACAGTTTTGAGGGCTGCAAGTTTCAGACCAAGGTATGGCAGGGCTGGTTTCTGGGAGATCCCTCTTCCTGGCTTGCAGCGAAGAAAGTCAGTGCCAGCAAGCCCTCTGGTGTCACTTCTTATAATGACACCAATCCCACTGGATCAGCCCCACCCCTTCTTGTGACTTCATTTAACCTTAATTACTTATAATGGTGAATGCTCAGTGTGGTCTTTATCCTAAGTCCACTGGGTGCCTGGGTGTATCGTGCACAGCCAGGTGCACATACAGCCTGACGTGTGTCCGTCCCCAGCTGGTGGCCAATTCGCACAGCTGCACTCAGCGCTGTGTGTGGGCACATCTCCAGTCTCTTGGATGGCTGAGTGTAGCATTCACACCCAGCTGCCTCGTGAGATTCTAGCGAGCTCTGAATCCGCAGAGCGATAGCATCTGGGGGTGGGTCGAGACGGAGGCGGGGCTAGGGCCCAGGCGCGGGATGGCAGTGCTATGCCGAGGGGAATGCACTGGACTCGGAGCCCAGGGACACTGTTCTGGTCCCGCCCTGAACAAGGCCACTGACTCTCTGAGGGACCTCAAGCAGGTTCTGATCCCTGCAGACCCTCTGAGCTGGGTTACTCTAGACCTGTTCTAACACGCGGAAGCCACCAAGCTACCTGTGGCTATTTAAATTTAAATTAAGTGAAGTTAAATAGAATTAAAAACTGAGCTCCTCAATTGCATTAGCCACATTTCCAATGCTCAACAGCACATGTGGCTGGGGCACTGGACCGTGCAGGGAGAGGATATTTTCGCCCTTACCAGCAGTGCCAATGGACAGTGCTTCTCCACGGCCAGAGTCACCTGGTTCTTGTTAAAATGCGGATTCAGACTCACCTTGACACAGGCGCTGATGCTGTGTCTCCAACAAGCTCCCTGGGGCTGCTGCAGTGGCTGTTACTGTAGTCTGAGGAGCAAAGATCTAGAAGGTGTGTCAATCTGGTTGCGGGGGAGGTAGTGGTTGACTGGAACCCTCTGAGAGGTGCAGGATCTCAGGCCCCACCTCATATTTGCTGGGTCAGAGGCTCTGGAGGTTGGGCCCAGGAACATGCATTTAACAGGCCCTCCCCGTGGGTCATATGCTTGGCCCCAGCAGGTGTCTGCAGCCTGGGATATGCCTGGGATGGGCAGCAGTAGGCACCACTGTCCCCTAGGCAGGCCAGCCATGTCCCATGGGACACTCCAGCACCCCTGCCGGGGTACATCTAGTACCGGAGGCAGCGGTCCTATCAGAAGATGAATGTGGGACCTCTGACCCTGTTCCTGGTGCACAGAGCAAGACCCTCTGGGGACAAGCCAAGGCCATCACACAGACCAGAGCAGGAAGGCCTTTGTCACTCCTCTCAGAATACAGAGGAGAAAGGGCAGCCCAGAGAGACGTGCCGGAGGCCACAGGGCGAGCTGGAGGCAGAGCCCCGGCCTGCGTTGGGGTGCTTGGCCTCGCACGCCAGGCCTCCCAGGAGAAGTAAAGCCGAGTCACCTGCTGATGGGAGGGCTGTGCCAGCTGCTCCTCGGCCAGGGCCACTTGGCCCTGTGGTTACGAGGACCCTGTCTGACTGATGAAGAAAGCACATACCAAAATCACCCAGTTCACACAGCAAGCAGATGCACTCTCGCTGACCCTCTAGGACATTGAGCCCCCAGGGCTGGGCTAGGCCTGTTTCCCAGGGATGCTCTGCAGCTCCCAGGCCATGCTCCTCAGCTCTGGAGCTCTTCCCCATCCTGGTGCTGACTGGAAGCTCACTCCTCAGGGGGCCTTCCTCTGGTGGCCAGGCCCACCCTCCCTGTGGAGCCAAAGCTGCTCCCCTCATTGCCACGTG
>PVKM010052619.1:0-10205 GCA_004027735.1 Carollia perspicillata
ACAAATAGAAGGGAAATGCAAATTGAGAGTGTCTACTCAATTAACCAGGATATAATTTGCTGCTATTTACAAAGGATAAAATCTAACCTCCTTAGCATGAAATACGAGGTCTTTCAGGATTGTCTCTTCTCACCTGTTCAGTCTCATATTCTTCCCATACACATAACCCTGTTTCTGGACTACCCTTTCCTTGTTGATCAAAATGGGTCAAAATCCTATTCACTTTACAAGTCTTTTCTTTCTTTCTTTTTTAAATTTTAATTATATTTTATTGATTATGCTATTACAGTTGTCCTGATTTTTTCCTCTTTGCCCTCCTCCACCCAGCACCCCTTACTCCCTCAGGCAATCCCTCCACCATTGTTCATGTCCACAGTCATGTGTATAAGTTCTTTGGCTACTCCATTTCCTGTACTGTACTTAACATCCCCATGGCTATTCTGTAACTACCTATTTGTACTTCTTAATCCCCTCATCTCTTCACCATTTCTCTCCCTTGCCCCTTCCCATCTGGCAACCATCTGGTAGCTAACTTCTTTTCTCCTGCTGCTTTTAAGAGTCTCTCTTTATCTTTAACCTTTGACCTTTTAATAATGATGTGTTTGGAGTGGGCCTCTTTGCATCCATCATAATAGGGACTCTCTGTGCTTCCTGGTCTTGCATGTCTCTTTCCTTCATCAAATTAGGAAAGTATTCTTTCACTATTTTTTCATATACATTTCCAATTTCCTGCACTTTCTCTTCTCCTTCTGGTACCCCTATGATATGAACGTTGGACCTCTTAAAGTTGTCCCAGAGGCTCTTTATCCTCATATTTTTGGATTTATTTTTCTTCTTGTTGTTCTGCATGGTTGTCTTCCACTTCCTTATGCTCCCAAATAATTGATTTGATTCCCAGCTTCATCCATTCTGCTGTTGTTTCCCTGTAAATTGCTCTTATTTCAATTAGTGTACATTTCATTTCTGCTGCGTCTTTTTTATGCTGCTGACATCCCAAGTTTCTTGAGCATCCTTATAAACAGTGTTTTGAATTCTGCATCTGATAAATTATATATTTCCATTTCATTTAGCTCTTTTTCTGGAGTTTTGATCTGTTCTTTCATGTTGGCCATGTTTCTTTGTCTCCTCGCTTGCACAGCCTCCCTGTGTTTGTTTCTATGTATTAGGTAGAGCTGCTTTGACTCCATGTCTTGGTAGTGTGGTCTAATCATAGTAAGTGTCCTGTAGGGTCTTGTGGCACATCCTCCCCTATCACCCAAGCTGGGTACTTAAGGTGCTCCCTTTATGTGGGCTGAGTACACCCTCCTCTTATAGTCAAGCCTTGGTTGCTGTTGGCAGATCAATGGGAGGGATTTACCCAGGCCAGCCAGCTGCAAGGACAGGCTGTGACCCCTGACCACCAACCTCCACCCTCTGTGGATGATCAGCTGTGCAGAGGCAGGGTCGTGGTGCTCTGACATGGTCTGTATTTGTCCACTGGGTGTATTGGCCCTGGGGTTTCTTGGGTGGTTCAGGCCAAGGTCAGCCCCTACCTGCGTTTTTCCTGGGGCACCCTGCTTGAGCTGTAAAGCAATCTGAGATGGCTGCTACTGGTGCTGTGCTTGGAGATTTCCAGGCAAAGCCAAGCTGTGACTCTAATCTGTCAGTTGCTAGGCTCACTGAAGTCAGATATTGCTTGTGTAATAGGATTTAGGAACCGAGACCAGCCATTCTTATGGAAAAGCAGCTTGGGTGGGCCCATAAATTGGGTGAGGTAGAGCCTCTATTGATCTCCAAGGTGGGTCACACAGTGTTAGCCAGGTTGATGGAGTCTCAGAAATGGCACCAGCCTATCATCTCTGGGTTGGGGAGGACTCAACAAAGGGACAATGGCCTCTGGTACCCCAACACCAGACACTTCAGTGTCTCCATGGTGCCTTTAAGCTGCACCCTGGCGCTGACCTCATAGGGAGTGAGCGTGAGTAGGCAAGTCCATATGTGGTTTCCCCAGGAGGAACTGCTTAGGGCTCTAGCAGCCTCCTCCACCAACTCAGTCTCCCCAGGGCTTTACATCCAGAAGTTGTGGGAACATAACTTCTTGGCATTGGAATCCTGGGCTGGGGAGTTTGGTGTGGGTCTGGGACTCCTTGCTCCTGAGATACCCTTTCCAAATTTGGATCCACAGGGATGTGGGGCCAGCCTGCTCAGTGTCTGCACCCCTCCTACCAGTCTGGATGGATGTGGTTTATTCAATTCTATAGTTGTCAAACTTCCATTCAGCTCAATTGCTGATGTTCATGAGTGATCATTATTCTATATTTTAGTTGTAATTTTGATGTGGTTGTGAGAAGAGGCAAGCCATATCTGCCTACATCACCATTTTTACTGGAAGCCTCATAAGTCTTTTCTTAAGCATTACTTTATCTCTGACAGCTTTCTGTCTCCCTCCACCCAGTAGCTTTACAAAACAAAACTGGTGAATAACAAGAATCAAATATATTTATGTGCCTGTGGAATTCCTTGAGAGGTGAGACCATTGTCTTTATACATCTAACACCTAGCATAATGATTAAGATCAAGAACATGACTGATGTTTAAAATTCTTGACAGTAATTCCAAAGATATTTCAAATACTGATTTCATTGGTAATTAAGCTTAGTCCATTTTGAAGATGAATAAAGTTTTTTTTTTGGAATGACTGACTCCATAAGCTCTATATTTTTTACTATAATATGTGCATTTATAATAACCTTGATAGGGTCTATTTCTTTCTTTTTTTCCTAAATATTTTATTTACTTATTTTTACAGAGAGGGGAAAGGAAGGAGAAAGAGAAGGAGAGAAACATCAACGTGTGGTTGCCTCTCGCACACCCTGCACTGGGAACCTGGCCTGCAACCCAGACATGTGCCCTGACTGGGAATTGAACCACTGACCCTTTGGTCCACAGGCCAGCACTCAATCCACTGAGCCACACAGGCTGAGGCATTAATAGGGTCTGTTTCATCTCTTCTTCACTAAGTAGCAGGTGCTGATCAGTTTGGCTAACGAAGAATTCAGGTTCATTTTTGACTCTCTTCTATGTGTCTCCAACTACTTTTCTCCAGTACAGTGCAGTCCAAACTGGGATATTAACTTCTAATTTCAGGCCTCTCTTAATGCTGTTTTAGGGTACTATCAGGATAGGTTAGGTTATGGTGTGGTAACAAATAACCTCTAAACTCTCTGTATTTAAAACAACAAAGTTTTATTTTTCCTAATACTACACACTTAACTTGTGTTTGCAGGTGACAATGCTCACCAGAGGTCATCCAGGGGCCCAGGTGGGTGGGAGTTTTATCATCTTAGAACATTACTCTTTCAACACAAGTTTTCAGGGTTTGCTGTGATGGGAGATACAGCATGAATGGCCATGCACTGGTTCTTAAATGCATCTGCCCAGGCACAATACATCATTTCTGGTCCCATTCCATTGCCCAGAGAAAGCCATCTGCTATGTCTACCTTCAAAAGACAAGGAAGCACAATCCTTTAGTATTCACAGAAGAAAAGGAGAAGAGAGATATTGGGAGTACTTGTAAGGATGACCATAATCTGATAATCAAATATCAGTTTCTCTTTGTTTCTCTATGTGCAGAATATGCTCCCGATCTCCTCTTGTCTTAGTTTGTTCAGCTGCTATAAATAAAATAACAGAGATTAAGTAGTATATATGTAACAGAAATTTATTTCTTGTGGTTTTGAAGCTGGGAAGTCCAAGATTAAGACACTGGCAGATTTGGTGTCTGCTAAGGACACATTTCCTGATTCATAGATGGCATCTTTTCATTGTGCCCTCACATGGCAGATGATGTAAGGAAACTTTGTTGGGCCTCTTTTATAAGGGCACTAATCTCACTCATGAGGGCTCTACCTTCATAGTCTATCACCTCCTACAGTCCCCACCTCCAAATACCATTAACTTGGTAGTTAGGATTTCAGCAGATGAGCTTTGGAAGAACACATTCAGACTGTAGCATCATGCAAAAGAACGCCAAATCCCCATGGCACGCCGTGACCTGAAAAGACAAATCATCCACCCCTGTCTTCTTGCCCTGTGAATAGAACAGGGACAGGGCAGCTTCAATAAATGTTCATATTCTGTAAGAGAAAGAGTGGGGGTCACATAACTGGTCTGGAGCATTTTGAAAACTCACTCTCATGTGATGGTTCCCTGCATGGGAGGTAGAGAATATTCCCATAGTGAACTCCGTTCTCCTCCTTAGGAAAATCTCCTAGTCTACTGATCTCCACAGCCTTCGGCTTGGCTCTCTAGGAGGTCCTTCTTCTCTGTTATTATCCTTGGCCCCATATCTGAAGTGGTCCTTGGTGGATGCTGCCATCTCAACGTGGGGCTTCAGGCTCTGCTGTGGGGGGAGAAGCGGAGAATTGTACTCTGGATCTTAAATGCTTCTGCCATGAAATATATTATATCATTTCATTGGCCAAAGTAGATCAAGACAAGCGTAAATGTGTAGGGTTATGTAAACTATCCACATATTCAGAAGGAAAGAAGGACTCAAATACACGGGTAAGTTTACCCCACTTACTTTCTGCTAAGGCACTTGCTAAAAGCACAGAGTTCCAGCAGACAGACTAGGTTCAGTTTTGGCTTTGCTTCTTTCTTTCTGTGAGATGTTAGATAAATTTTCAACCTGTTTAATAAACCTCAGTTCCTCATCTGTAAAATGGAGATAAGAAGAGAGCCTCCTTCCCTGGAGGGCTCTGAGGATAAGTGCTTGTCGAGTCCCTAGCAAAGTGCCTGGAATGTACTCGATATTCTTAAATGCTAGCTGTGATGTTTGCTATCTTTCTGACCACGATGTTCTATACTGGAGTGTTCCAGTAACTGCATCCTTTTTTCACATAACAGCTGTTCTCCACAGTGGGGTCTGCGGTCCCACTGCTGCATTATCCTTGAGTGTGGTGGGGTGACAGGATGTTACAAGTCCTTTCATGGGCTGGGTCTCTTCCTGAGAGTCCCCACTTGTGTAGCACCATGGCTGTGCAGCGTCACCAAATATTTTCCTGGTGTAGTAAAGAAACTGCTGTCCATTTGCTTCATGCCTAGTAATATATGGGTTACAGATTATCTCTAGGCACCTGCATTTCATTGCTTGAGTCATTGTACATTATAGGACAATATACAAAAGATTTCTGAAAAATGGACTTATGGAAAATTCAGGAGAAATGAAAGGAAATGGATGTATTAATACCTCTGTGAGGGGAAAAAGCACTTTGTTATGGACATTGGTCTTTGAACTTTTGGGATGCTGCCAAAGACACCTCTTCCTTTACTACCTAGAAGCAAGAGTTCACGGTAAAAAATGGTGTCTGATTCCTCTGCATCAGTGAAAAACATCTGTTTTGGCTTGGGCTGCTAGCAAAAGTACCACAGAAAGGGTAGTTTACACCACAGATATTTATTCCTCACAGTTCTGGAAGGTGGAAGTCCAAGATTGCTGTATTCGGATCAGGGCACTCTTTCTGGTTCTCAGATGGCTGTTTTCTTGATGCATCCTCATATAGTGGGGAAAAAACTTCAATCTCTTTATTTACTTATAAGGGCACCAATCCCATCATGGGGGTCCACTCTCATGACCTCGTTTAAACCGGATTACTTCTCAAAGGCCCCACCTCCAAATACCATCACATTGGGGATTAAGGCTTCAACACATAGATTTAGGGGAGACAAAAACATTCAGTTCATAACAAGATCTAACTAACTCCCAGAAATCATTGCATATATCCATGCTGTGCCCGGGTGCACATTATACTATCACTAGGAATAGTAAAATGTGCAGGATGTGGTTCTTGGCTCAAGGAATCACAATCCACTCGAAAAAATATGGGTGAGTGAGCTGAAAATTCAAAGCACCATATTAAATACTCTAACAGAAGAACAAACAAAATACAGTGGTTCTCAAGTGTGGAAACAACATAGGTCTGTCTGCCAGGGGTGTTAAGATTTAGTGTGGCTGTCATGGAGAATAGGGTAAACTGATTATCAAAGTAAAGTTGGTATTTGTTTGCTGTGACCTGTTTAGATGCCCAAATCATGTTCACTTCAGTGTCTTGGGAATTACGCCAACTATAGTTCTGGTTTCTGTCAGATTTGCCCTGGCTTTATTACATTTTTAACAGCAGGATGGCCCGTTACATTCTTTTTGTTTTGTTTGTTTTGTTTCTCTGCTGGCCTTTGTTTCTATAGAACGGTACATAAAATAACCCAGTTGGTTTATATATTGGCATCTGAGCATCCCTGATCAAAGACTGTTTACAATTTCACATTTCCAATGTCCCTTCCTCAAGAACCTCAGAGATAGATTGGTTAATGTTATCTATCAATTGGCCTTTCTTTTCACTGGGAATGTAGAAATATGTATTATTTTGGCACACTGAATGTGACCTTTTCTAGACCAGGTGTTTCATCTGTCTGGGACAAAGGGCATAAAACAGCTTGTGAAAAGCAGGTCAGAGGGGAAGATAATTGCTGAGAAAGAAAGCCTGATTCAGAAGAGAGGCGATGGCATTCACAGTGTTTTTAAAGTACTTAAGATATTGTACTTCCCAAGAGAATCTGTCTTCAACAAGCAAAGAAGAATGCCAGGAAATCGCACGGCTCTTGAAAATAGCTCTCCATCAAAGAGCGGTAAGAGGGCTCTCTGAAAACATGAGCCACACGGAGTGGGGAGCCCGGGTAATGCTGAGACAATCATCCAGCAAACTTTCTGAGACTTTGGCCATTTATCTCTAAGTTGACAAAAGGTAGCTGGGTGAGGAATTAAAAACAAATGTGGGTTAGAGTCCAACTGTCAGAAAATAGGATTTATCTGACCTCAGGACCTAGTTAGCCAGAAGCGTGTACTGGGCTTGGTCAGGCCTGGGCAGAGCGGCCACACGAGGCTGTGCAGGTCGTCTGGGGCACCAAGCACCACACCGAAGAGGACATTGCCCGAACCATACACGTTGTAGATCTGTGTAATCATTTAGGGGAAGATGGCGGTAAAGCATCTTACTCTGACAAATCCATAGTATAGGACAGTTTTCTGAGAGGCGGATATAATTGTCTGGAGAAAGGGGCTCCTTTTCTAACTCTTCACACACTGCATGGGCTAGCGACAGCTGTTTGCTCAAGAACAGATGAGTTCAGACATACTGCTCAGCGTTCAGTCCATTCTAGCAGGCTTATGTTACTGGACCTCATTCACTCATTTATTCATTCAAACGAACAACTAAATGGACCTTTGCTATATGCCAGCCACTGCGTGGGCACTGGTACATGACAGGGAATAAACGCGTCTGCCATCTTGGAGTTTTCCCTCCAAGGTGAACTGTGTGCTGGGGAACTGGGAAGAATAGAAGGCTGGGAGTGTTGGTGCAGAGGAACACGATTAATCTTTGAAGGCAGAAGGGCCCTGCATGTAGTCTCAGCGCCAGACTGATGTGGTCTTGGGCCATTGAACTCTCCTCACTTTGCCTGTAGAAAAGGTTGAAAATGCTTTCCTTACTGGGCTTATTAGAAAAAAAGTTAAAGATAACTTATTAAAAAAACTTAGCATAGAACTTATGACATCAAGTATATGATTTATGGTAGTAACAGTTATTATTATTATCATAATTGTTACCTAATTAAGGGTAATCGCTTGGACAATTCAATCCTGAGTGCACCCCTGGATGGCAACGTCTGAGTCTGTGGTTGGCCTGAGATGGACGGAGGATGTTAAGTAGGAAGTTTTACTTTACTTCTTGTGGATTTACTTCTCTTTCCTGCTGTGTAATACTTGTTTTCTCAACCTCACTGAAGAAGACCAGTATAATGAGAACAGACAGACCTCATGACCTATGGGAGAAAAAGGACTTAGAAGGAATTAAGTTCTTAATAACCTGTGAGAAATGGACGTTGAAATGAGATTCATGTGAGATAGTAAGGCTATGCTTAGTTATGTTTCTACATGTTTCCAGAGGAGACGAGTTTTATGTGAAAGAGAGATTAGATCAGAGGCTGTCATAGGTCAGCTCTGGGAGGCCGACTCTGAAACAGAGTTTTGCATGCAGGAGACTTATTAGGAGAGTGAGCTCCTGGGATCAGCACCTTATAGGAACAGAAAGCAGCAGGATTGGTAACAAAGGGAAATTAAACTGCAATGCATTGAAACGGAGGCCTCTGTTGAACTTAAAGAAGCTCTGGGTTGACCTTTCAAACTTGATTAGAATTGGGGAGAGGGAGCAAGGACTTCATTCCCACCCCCCTTCATTGAGCAGTCATTGCTTGCAGGCTCTCCTCAAAGAAGGCAGCGACCTTGAGTCAGGGTGGTTCCTTCAGCGGAGGGTGAGCTCCGTTGAGAGCTCTCAGCTGCCAACACTCCAGCAGCTGGGGAAACAAGCGCTTCGGTCCTGGAGGGGGCAGAGATGAAGGCCACCTCCAAGGCAAACCCATCCATAAAAATCCCTGCAGACAGATGTGTTAGCCCTGCTTTCTAATATTTAATTCATTGTGGCATATCAATAAAATAGTTTCATATTGCATTAGTATAAACAGATTAGGCTGCTTGTGGTGAAAGGTTACAGGCTCAGGGGCTCCAGCTGGGGCTCAGAGGATTAGAGTTTTAGCAAGTTCATTCATGTAACCTGAGCCTACACATGCTGCCTGGGAGGAATAAAGCTGATAGGAATAATTTAGGACAGGCAGATTGTCACTTGTCCATGCCAGAAGTAAGCATAATTGCTCCTGTCACAATTAAGTACCTTAATTGCTAGAAAATCAAAGGCTAGGCGCTAGCTCATAGTGTCTTCACTTTGAACCTTCCCTCCCCAAAGGGTTTTGAGATCCATGAAACATCACTAGGTCCAGAGACTCGAATTTAATTTCTCTGGTGCTGTTAGTTTGAAAGCAGAATTCAGCTCATACTTACATAGTTAATTGAGATGCCCCTAAAATACGTGATTGATCCTTATTCTATTTACTATTCTACCTAACTAGGAGGAAAGAAGCAAATAATACCGTGTAGCTTCCATCTGGGATTCTTTCCCCTGTGCTGCTCATCATAATATGATGGGAGCTGCCAAGTCGTGATTTGGCCCACGGTCATGGTCATTCTCTGACTGATGCCACTCATCACAGATTCACAAGTCAATGCCCTGTTGACACTTCTATTAGAACCAACATGTTACACACCACAAACTGGGGACATGTGTTTCTTTTGTTCCTTGTAGTGTTAGTTCATACAGTATATATGTATGTATGTATATGTATATATATATGTGTGTATATATGTACGTATATGTATATATATACACATACACACATGTTTAATATATTTTATTGATTATGCTATTACGGTTGTCCCATTTTCCTCCCTACACTCCCCTCCACCCTGCACACCCCCTCCCATCCACATTCCACCCTTTTAGTTCATGTCCATATGTCATACTTTTAAGTTCTTTAGCTTCTACATTTGCCATACTATTCTTACCGTCCACCTATCTATTTTCTACCTACCATCTATGCTATTTATTCTCTGTACCTTTTCCTCCTCTCTCCTCCCACTCCCCTGTTGCTAACCCTCCATATGATCTCCATTTCTGTGGTTCTGTTCCTCTTCTAGTTGTTTCCTTAGTTTGTTTTTGTTTTTGTTTTAGGTGTGGTTGTTAATTTGCTGTCATTTTACTGTACATGTTTTTTATCTTCTTTTTCTTAGATAAGTCCCTTTAACATTTCATATAATAAAGGCTTGGTGATGATGAACCCCTTAAACTGACCTTATCTAAGAAGCACTTTTCTGCCCTTCCATTCTAAATGAAAGCTTTGCTGGATAGAGCAGTCTTGGATGTAGGTCCTTGCCTCTCATGACTTGGAATACTTCTTTCCAGCCCCTTCTTGCCTGTAAGGTCTCTTTTGAGAAATCAGCTGACAGTCTGATGGGAACTCCTTTGTAGGTAATTCTCTCCTTTTGTCTTGCTGTTTTTAAGATTCTCTCCTTCATTTTAATCTTGGCTAATGTAATTATGATTGCCTTGGTGTGTCCATCCTTGGGTCCACCTTCTTTGGGACTCTCTGAGCTTCTTGGACTTCCTGGAAGTCTATTTCCTTTGCCAGATTGGGGAAGTTCTCCTTTATTATTAGTTCAAATAAGTTTTCCACTTGTTGCTCTTTCTCTTCCCCTTCTGGTACCCCTATAATTTGGAT
>PVKM010052620.1:0-10205 GCA_004027735.1 Carollia perspicillata
TTACAACCCAAAGGGAGCTATACGGGTGTCCTGGGCTGCCATACAAAGTGCTGGATTCTGAGCGGGTGAAACAACGGCGATTTATTCTCCCAGCTTTTAAGGCCAGAATTCTAAGGTCGAGGTGTGGGCGGGGCTGTGCGCCCTCTGAAAGCTCTGCGGGAGAATACGCTCCGCCCTCGTCTGCAGGCCCTGCTGGTTTGCTGGCCCTCTTTGGGGCTCCTTGGCTTGGCTCGCAGAAGCATCGCCCTGAGCTCCGCCTTCCTCTTCGCGTGGCTTTCTCCCTGCACGTGTGTCTGTGTCCTAATGTCCCTAATGTTTTTTTAAAGATTTTATTTATTTATGTTTTAGACACATGGGAAGGGAGGGAGAAAGAGAGGGAAACATCAGTGTATGCTTGCCTCTCATGCACCCCCTACTGGGGACCTGGCCTGTAACCCGGGCATGTGCCCTGACTGGGAATCGAACCAGCGACCTCTTTGGTTCGCAGGCGGGTACTCAGTCCACTGAGCCACACCAACCAGGGCTAATGTCCCTAATTTTTAATCAGGACACTGATTGTACTGGCTTAGGAGCCACCCTACTCTTATTATAGCTGCAGTGACCTAGTTTCTGAATTTTGAGGTGCTGGAAGTTAGGATGCAACTTAGGAATTTCGGGGAGACAACACGTAGCGCATCTGGAACCCGAGCCAGGCTCTCCTGCTGCGGAGGCCTGCAGACTGCCCTGCAGGCCAGGGCCCCAGCTCCATGAGGGGCCACCGCCCAGGGCAGGAGGCCGGCAGGCCCCAGTTCCTCTGTGGCCCTGAGCACCACGGGTGGCTGCCCATGGTCACTTATCTCTGCTCTTCCCAAAAGTGGCTGGAGGTGACCTCTGAAAATGCTTTGCTATTCACTTTGACCCAGAAAAACCCATAAAATCATGCAGAGGTTCAAATCTTCAGGTTCACGTTAAGAACACTAACAAACCTGCCCAGGCCATCCAGGGTGTGCCTACTGGAGAGCCACTGAGTATCTCAGGGTGTCCCTTTACCGAAGCAGCGGGTGCCACTCTGCTGGTACGACAGTGGGGCCGGAAGGGGTGCCCAGGGCAAACAGTGGGGCTGAAGCTGGGGGTCTGGTGGCAGGTCCGCCGGTCGTGGGGCCCGTCCAGGCGAACGAAGCTCCCACAATGCAGCTCTCGCGAGGCTTCGCCCACGCACAAGCTCTCCCCCCAACGCGTGAAAACGTGCGGCTTGGTCCCAATGGAAGAGGGGGCTGCACGGAAGGAAAAGAGATCCCAGGAGAGACTGAAGAAACACAAACTGACGGCCTGGAGTCAGTTCAGCATAAAGTCAATACTAATAGAAGTAAAGCGAAACCAACCCCAAACCGCCAGCCACTGTATTCCCGGCTCCCAGGCATTTGCCCCGCCCAGGGCCACCCTGTGGACATGCCCCAGCTGCGCCTGGTGACAGAGATGGGCGGTGGGGCTCAGCCCGGGTCCTGGCAGGTGCTCTGGGGCGTGGGTGTGTGCTCCCTCTGGCCTCGGTGCTTGACAGGGAGCCTCCTGTGGTCCGGCTCCCAGTGCTCGGGGCCCAATCTCGGGTGACCTGTGGCCCACGTGTAGCTCGAGGGAGAAGTCAGTGCCCGTGTGAGCCACTGCGGTTTGGGTGGTTTGAGATGCTGAGTGTGCCCTGTGTGATCATGTTCTTAAAAGGATTCCTGCTGATAAAAATGCCTGAACTCCCTCCACCTTGCAGACGAGCAACTAGAGGCTCAGAGAAGCGTCACGAATCTGACATCAGAGTCCCCTAGCTTTTCCGCTGGCCAGGCTTGGAGGGACAGTTAGGAGGAGCGCTGGGCAAGGACCCGAGAGTCTTAGCCGCACATCAGCTGCGTCACTGGACATACTTCCCAGAGCGCGCCCACCTTGGATGCCTGGCTCCAAGATGCCGTCTTCTAGAAACTCGGACGTGTCCTGTACAGCTGTCCTCCTGAGGCCAGACCCCCCTTGTCTTGTTGCAGCTCTTCCCTCCCCGCCCTGTTAAATGGGGTCTGGCCACTGGCGTGACACCCCTGCAGGGAGGGAGGCAGAGACTATGTCCCTTCACTACCGCACCCTGGTGGCAGAAGATGGGAGGCGCCCAGGTTTGTGCCTCGAAGGGTAAGTTCATGGGCCCACAGGAAGAGAGCAAAGGCCCAGATGCAGTTGGCAGAGGCGGCATTGCTGAGTGCTCTGACCGTTGCCCGTTCTCCCAGGGGGTGACTGCCCAGCTGAGGGGCTGCTCCGTGATGACGGAGTCAGGGCATTCTCTCTGCAGAGCTGCTGGGCTGCAGGGTCCAGATGCGGTCACAGGATAACTCCACACCCAGGCCAGGGGTGTCTGCCCTGCCCCGCCCTCTCCTTTCCAGGTTAAATCCCTTGTTTAACAATTTCCATCCATGGCAGTCTTTCTGCTCATGGGTATCTGCACCACACACAGATTGGCATAAAAATACCGTGTGCCAACACTTCGTGCCACCAGCAAATATTGGCGGGTTGGTGACAAGACCTAAAACATCACATACTGACTGTTGGATGAGATCCACAGGCCACTCCATGACTCATTTGTCTACAAAAAAACATTTATTGCCTGCATAACGTTAGCTTGGCTCTTTCGGTAGGCAGCCTTCTATCTGTATTTCTGCAGGCCAGCCCAAGTATCTGTTATTGGCACGATCAGAATGGTTGATCTGTGTAAAAGAAAGAAAAGAATTTTATTTGCTAATCAACAAACACTCAATGAGTCAGCCATGAGCAAATCCTATAGCTAGGAGGTAATTCTTTCGATTGCTTCCAAGAATGGAATTTGCTCCAACCCACTGTGGGTGCTCGATTTTCTCTCCGTGTGCTTCTGAACGCTATTGGAGCCAGGCATTAGTGCAGCTCCAGAACTTTCTGCCGTGATGTGGCTATTCTGTGGTCAACACTACCCAATAGCATAGCCACCAGCCTCGTCCTGCTCTCCAGTACTTGAGATGGGCCCAGTGCGAGCGACACACTGAACTTTAAGTTCTATCTAATTGGAATAAATGCAATGCCGACTTAATAAATGTAAATCGAGCTTGGCTCCTGGCCACTATCCTGAACAGCACAGCTGTAATGATGCGTTTCCAGTTCGTTGGGAGTGGGGCCGTGTGTTTTTTTAGGTGACTGCCGAACCCCTCGCTCAGCAAACGCACGCTCATCCTGATGCCGGCCTGGCCCTCCGCACCCTCGGTTCCTTCGCAGATGACGGGGCGCCTCAACCCAACGCTCGAAAAGCTTGACACGCATTCTAATCTTTGGAATCCTAGGCACACATTCTTTTTACGTAACAGCTTTGAGATATGACGTGCATCCTACAACATTCACCCAAAGTGAACTCAGTGGCTTTTAGTGTCCTCAGAGAGATGGGGACCGTCACCACCGATTTCAGAAGGTTTTCCTCACCTGCGCAAGAAACCACGCCCACCCGCAGGCAGTCACTCCCCACCCCTCCCAGCCCCGGGGACTCGCGAGTCCATCTTCTCTCTCTGGATGGTCTCAGTGCTGGAAATGTCATGTGCCACGTTTTGCCCCGTGTGCAATGCACACTCACATTTTTGGCCCAAACTTTCAGGAAAAAGATCTTTCGTTTTAATTTAATTTGAGTTGTCGTTTATTTTTGTTGAGATATTTGGTTTTCTGTATTATAAAGGAATGTGAGCATTTACTTTTGAACATATTATGGTACAGAAATTTTTACGTGACACATAATTACACAAGAACAGATACAAGGTATTTCAGGCACGGCCCATGTACACTGTGCATCCTCCGTTTCCCCTCAGAAATGTGGGCACACAAGTGTGCACGACACACGGCAAAATACAGTAAGCGAAACCAATGGTGTGTGGGCTCTCGTGTGTGGTTTCTGTCCCCAGCGTGGCTTCCAGGCCCATCCATGTTGCGGTGTGCGTCAGCACTTCCTCCTCTTCACGGTGAACGACATTCCAGGGTACGGCTATACCGTATTTTATTTACATCTTTGATATGCTAATAAGTCATTTGAGTTGTTTCTCCTTTTGGTTATTAGGAATAAGGCTGCTATGCACGTTCACGTACACTTTTTTTTTAATGTTCTCATTTTTTGCACATATGTTTTCATCCTCTGGGTATATATCTAGGAGCGGAATGATCTAAATGCCTAATTTTTCTTGAGAAAGGGACAGAACGTTTCCCAAAGCAGTTCTATTATTACATTTCGTGCAGCAGGGCCTGAAAGGGCTCCACGCCCTTGCAACCCCACTCAGGATGCCTTTTTCATCACAGCCGACCCAGGGAGGGCGAGGCAGCACCTCCTGGAGGCTTCTGTGTGCACCTCCTGCTGGCCAGTTGGGAGCATCTTCTCATGTGCTTATGGGCCATCTGCATGTCTTCTTTGAAGACATGTTTATTCAGATCCTCTGCCCACTTTGAAATTGGGTTGTTTGCCTTTTTATGAGTGAGCTGTGAGAGTTCTTTAGACATTTTGGGTGTAAGTCCCTTCTTTGCAATGTTTTTCTCCCATTTTGTAGGTTATCTTTTCATGTTCTTGGTGGTGTTCTTCGATGCACAAAAGTTCTAAATTTTGATCGAAGGCAAGGTATCTACTTTTTCCTTTTGTTGTTCATGCTTTTGGTGTCGTATCTAAGAGATCACTGCCTACTCTGAGGTCACAGAGATTTATGCTACATTTTCTCCTGAGAGGTTAAGGGTTCTAGCTCCAAAATGCAGTCATCTGACTGATTTCGACTTAATGTCCCCGAGTGGTGTGACGCAGGGCTCCAAGTTCATTCTTCTGCCTGTGGGTGACCCGTTGTCTCAGCATCACAGGGTGAACAGACCGTTCGTTCCCCACGCAGAGGTTTCAGCCCTCCTGTCCGAAGTCAACTGACCGCAAAAGTGAGGTTCTATTTCTGGACTCTCGATTCTATTCCGTGGGTTGGTGAGGCTGCCTTACGTCGGAACCACACTGTCTTTATTACCACGGCTTGGTAGTGCGTTTGGCAGTCGGGAAGTGTTCTTGTTCAAGACCGTTCTGGCTGTCTGGGCCCTTCGAACTTCCGTATGGATTTTAGGGTGTGCTCACCCGTATCTGTAAAAGCGCCAGCTGGGGTGTGAGGGGGGATGCAGATGTGGACATGGGGCAGGGCCTCCACATTCTCAGAAAAAGCCAGTGCAATGGGTCCCTCCTCCCCGTACACCAGAACCCCCTGGGCGGGCCCCACCCTCTGAGATTCTAGTTCAGTTGGCCTGGGTGCCTGTGTTTTTTGGGGGAGGCTCAGGTTGGGAAGGACAGTTTGCGGGGGACGGGATGGAAAGAGCAGGGAAGCTCGGGAAAGGCCCAGTTGCTGTGGATTACGGGGCTCTACCCTCAGCCCCTTGCTGAGCCCCATAGGTTGCTCCCCCTTGTCCTCATCGACTCTTGTGTGATACGGCAGCTGTCTTTACCCCTTTCTCACAGGGGAGGATTCTGAGGCACAGAGAGGTTAAGTAGCTTGCCTACAGCCACACAGCTCGGTAGGTAATGTCTGGGGATCCATAAGATGGCAGATTGGTACATGGGATGGGGGAGAAGGTGGTCCCGATTCACTTCGAAGAGCCAGCCCGAGGAAGGCCAAGGGTCAGTGGGGCACACGCCCACATTGCAGCTGCTAGAGAATCACCTAGCTTTCCCTTCCCGACACAGGTCAGAAAACTCAAGCCCCAGGAGGCGAAGTGGCTGTTCAGGATCACGTGTGGCCCCTGGCACACCTGACCCTGGACACCCAGACCCCTCTCCCAGCCATGCCAGCTCATCTCACCCCCCTGCAGGTCCCCACAGTGGTAGCCCAGGCAGAGCCACCACCCAGAGTCCTGGGAATGCCCCACTCACGAGGACAAGTCCATGAGGTCTCCAGCACATGGGGTGTCCAAACCCGATCATTCGTTATGAGCGGTCAAGGCAGGGACCCCAGGGAAGTGCTCCTGACATGTTCTACAGGGCTAGTTTCCCAGCTGCGGGAGAACATGGGGGTTACACAGAGAAAGCGTGCTCTTGGAGATGCGTGCTGAAATTTCCGTGAGTTCCGAGCTTCCGGAGGGTGACAACAGGGGGCATCAGAGAAGCTGTTGGGCTTCCCCTGGACGTCAGTCACCAGTTACCTGGCTGTGTGGCCGCACTGAAATCACGCCCATTCAGCCCCCTTCTCCTCCACCCCTGGGGGCCCACCTGCTTCTGTGTGTCTTCCTTCCCAGACCCATGACTGTGACAGACAGCACAAGCGGGGGACCGGACCAAAGGTCCGCGCCTGCGGTCAGAAGCCACCTGTGGGCCCTGCTGGAGAATTCATCGCTCTGCCTCCTCCGAGTGTGCAGCTCACGGGAAGAAGAGAAGGCCCTTCTCTGAAGGAAGACTCGGCGTTCTCGCTCCTCGGCAGGCCGCCAGCCCCCCCACCACCCTTCTGTTCCGAGGGCAGCACTGGGAGAGACTGTGTCATCGTCCCCGGGGGCGTCAGCTTACAGATCCCACGACATGTCCCCACCCGTCAGCTGGAATTTTCACAGATGACCAGGTTAACACATTAGGACTTCGTTCTCTTGCTGTTCCCTGCACTTCGAGGAATAAAAGGACTTCAAATCAAGCACGAACAGGTTTTCACAGCAACAACGGCAAGAGCTGTGTTTATCCGGCGTGTGGTGCCCACCCCTTTAGGTGAGCTTTGGGTGCACCGGTGCAGGTGACCTCGGAACCACCTTAACGGTCCCCACGCGGGGGCCAAGGAGAGGCAGGCCCGTGGGGGCTGCAGCGTGGGGCAAAATCAATTCCAATAGCCCATTCAGAACATTCTACTTTAGAGAGATTTGAGAACTGAAATTTCAGCCAGTGTCTTTCTAACACTAATCTAACAGGGAAGGCGTCCAAACTTCTCAGCATGGACGCTGAGAGTTCTCCCTGGAATGGTGCATCAAGCACCTACTGAGTGGACGCTGGGACGTGTCCCAGACTGAGGGAGGAGGAGCCCTCAGCGGAGAGCCCAGGGGTCAGACCGAGGGACCATCTCCGCGGCGCCCCACGCAGCACGCCCTGTGCGCAAGGCCGTATCCAGAGACAGCGAGGTGTAGCTGACCGGCAGCCTTGCCTGTCACGGCCCGCACTATTGTAACCACCTGTGGGAAGGGCTGTTTCAAAACCAGCTCCCCTGCGCTAAGTTCGCACGGTGACGGTGGTTACGACTTACTGCGGTGATCACAGTTTACAATGTGAATGTGGAATCCCCGTATTGTGCACCTGGAGCTAATCCAGGGCCGGCACCAATAACACCCCTTTCTTATTTCATAAAACTCTTTTATTGGCCTGGCTGGTGTAGCTCAGTGGACTGAGTGTGGGCTGAGAACCAAAGGGTCACTCACTGGTTCAATTCCCGGTCAGGGCACAGGCCTGGGTTTCGGGCCAGGTCCCTAGTGGGGGCCATGTGAGAGGCAACCACTTGTTGATGTTTCTTTCTCTCTTTCTCCCTCCCTTCCCCTCTCTCTAAAAATAAATAAATAACATCTTTAAAAAATCTTTTATTACAAAATCATAAGCATGTAATTCTGTAACATAACACTATCACACCCAAGTGCACCATGTGGCGTTTTAGGTGACATGTTCGAATTGCCATCCGTCTCGTGTGAGACATGCACGTGCCCCACCAGCCGCACTCAGTGGCATTACTTCTGCCGGACCCCGTGTGGTACCACACGCCACCTGCACATAAAAAATCAGCTCCGCCACTTACCTTCTCTCTCTGGATTCCTGCAGGGAGTTCCAAGCCTTTGGCCGTGAGAAATACCCAGCTTGACCTGAATCGCATGGTCCTGATCTCTCTGCTTCCGAGTTCTTCTATGGCCTTCTTGGCGTCCTCCTTCAGCCTGGGGGACAAAGGAGAGCCCGTCTGAGCATCTCGTGTGGGGACCCCTGTGCGCCGCACTGCGTGTGTCCCAGGACAGGGGTTTCTGAAGCGCCTCCTGTCCTGGGGAGGATCAGGCTGAGTTTACATGCTGGTCGAGTGTGTCGTCGAGTACGTCGGATTTTGTCGGGAGCCGACCAACAGCCAACCCTTGACACAGTCCGGACGGATGAGATGCATCTGCACAGCAGAGGCAACTATGGCTGGATTCCCCGTCTATCTCTGCTTGCATGTCTGTCTTTGCTATTAACAGGTGGTGGGATTTTTAGACGCCTGTATTTCAGGCCCAATGATCCGCAGAATTCCAATGAGCTTGTACAAACTGATTTCTTGGCCATAGACCAAAAGTCCCCCATGATGGGGTAGCCCCTGAATGTCCAAAAATTGATAGAATAACAGCCCCTCCCATACCTTAGACAGGAATATATATTAATAAAATTAAATAAGTAAAGAAGCAAAGGAAGCTGGTTAACTATTACAAACCAAGCACACAGAAACAATTACTAAGGAGTTAGTAATTACTAAGGAGTTAGGGTTGTCATGTAACAATCTCTATAAAAATAAAGCTTAATCAAACTCCTTTGAGTTCAGCTAGACCCAAGAGGCTAGCTGTTCTGTGGCATCCAATCGGGTGTCTGTCTCTTCATTCGTCGCCTGTGTCGTCCATCCTTCGGGGACCCTGAGACCTGCCGAGGCTGGACCCCGGCAGGATTTCTAGTGGAACAGGTGACGACGCCCAGTAGGACTCAGTTGGAAGCACAGGCTTTAAACCCTCAGCTCTGAAAAGCCCTGGTGCCGTCAGGTGCAGTCACACCCACACTCTCAGGCGACACCATGTCCTTGCTGACCCTCCTGCTCACCGACTACAGGATAAGGTGGCAGAAGTTTCGGAAAGATGAAAGCCAGGGTCAAAACTGTCCTGTTCCTGTTCAGAAAGGTCAGTCTCAAAAATGGGAAAAAAATCTAAAAATTACTACCATTGCACCAGGGTGCAGCGTAAGAGTAAGTCTAGGAAGGCAGGTAGGAAGGAAAAGAAAAAAGTAACAAGTTCTGATTTTCCAAAGTGAGTTAAATGTGAGTTTTTCCACATATGCATCAAAAAAGTTCAGTCTGGTTAGAAGTTCTATTAAAAACAAAATCTTGCCCTGGATGGTGTGGCTCAGTGGATTGAGCACTGGCCTGTGAACTGAAAAGGTTGCCGGTTCGATTCCCAGTCAGGGCACAGGCCTGGGTTGTGGGCCAGGTCCCCAGTTGGGGGCGAGCAAGAGGCAACCAATCCGTGTATTTCTCGCACATCAACGTTTTTCTCCCTTTCTTTCTCCCTTCCTTCCCTCTCTCTAAAAATAAATAAATAACGTCTTCAAAAAGAACAAAACCTGAGGTTAAAATAATCTGGGAAATGCTGTGTCCAGGAGCCCCGTGTTGGAAAGTCACAGTCATGCCACTGAGCACTAGGAGGTCCTGGGAAGGTCGGCAGAGAAGACACAGCTTTACTTAGACGAGCAGAGGTGGAGAGACCCGGGGGCAGATCAGCTTCTCCCCAGGGAAAACACTGCGTGTGCGTGTGTGTGCGTGTGTGTGCGTGTGTGTTCCCTTCTTTGGCTCCGCATATGAGAGAAACGTTCTCAACTTCCTTTCCCGTTTGTGTAAGTCGCCCCTTGGGTGTAGCTCTCCTGGCTGAGCTACTCGAGTTCTGCTTATGGCCCTGTCATGCGACCCAGACGTAACCCTTGGCTTTTGGAACTGAGGGGCTCCACGGGCGGGCCATGTCCTTGGAAACGCAGCCTGCTTCGCCCTGGTCTCCATCCCTCTTCCTTAAAGAAGCCTCAGGCCTCTCCGCGGCTCATTTTTTCCTAGAGGGTGCGGAGGGGCCTGACCTGGCCCGGCACTCTCGCCCCGCTGGCCCCGCCCCCAGCACTGCCACAACCACACTGCACACACTCACCGCCTGCTGCCGTCGTCGTGGGTCACCATGAAGAGCAGAGACTTCACCGGAGCACCCCGAATGAACTGTGTCATCGCTCCAGAGCTATCTGTTGGGCCAGCGCAAACCGGTTTTAGGTGTGCAATTCACCAAGACCGCGGCCCTGTGCGCGGTGCTACTTCTGCCCTCAGCGTCTGTGTCCACTGTGAGGCCTCTGATCCTTAGAACTCCCTCCCTGCACCAGGCCGACGGCAGGCCAGCTCTCTACTATAAAGGGTGGCAGGGCTCCCAGGGTGGGGCCATCCGGGGTCAGAGCACCATCAGATCACAAC
>PVKM010052621.1:0-10197 GCA_004027735.1 Carollia perspicillata
TTTCATTCCGCCCATGAACAAGCCAGATGCACTCCAAAAGTTATGTCAGCACCTTCCATGGGCTGCCGTACTCAACACATTTTGCTGTCAGCTTTCTGTTTCTCAGTTTTCTCAGAAGAGAACAAATCTTCCAGTTATGACATTTTCATTTATTTATTTATTCCATCACCACCCCAGGCTACGAAGAGTATTTCTGCTCACAGTAATGCGAAAACTTGGCATTAGTACGTGGATTCGGGATGGGACCACAGATGAGGGATAAGGGGCCTGTCTGCGGGGCTTCTTAACTGACAGCCCATTGACTGCGGCAAACATTTCAGCTTCTGATTATTTTTCTTAACTCCTGATAATTGCTTTTGCTCCTCCCTTTGCACCCTGTCTCTCGACACCCTGCCAGTCCTTGTAGCTTCTGGGTTGACAGGCAGCTGAGCAGAACACTTGTTTGTCATTCAGCAGAACATCGGGCTAGCCGCCCTTGGTCATTCTGGAATGATGGGCTCCATCTCTGTGTTGGTCGCTGTGTTGGCTTTAAGAAAAGGGGCAATCAATTGTCTTGTAGTTGGATTCTCAATATTTTTGTTTTCTTCTAGTCTCTGTTACACTGTAAATCTGAGGTGGGCAAAGCAGTGCATCTCCTGTCACAGGTACCCTGGCGCACACCAAAGAAGTGACAGAGAGACAGACAGTCTGTCTGTCACAGGTACCCTGGCACACACCAAAGAAGTGACAAATAGGAACATCGGTGAGCTAAGATTTGTGGGTCCTCAGAAATTCCAGGCCACTTGCAGAAACAATTGCTGGGTGGTACACATTACCCTCAGGCTTAGGATTTGATCAGTATGTAGAAACTCCAGGATGCTTTTTCTTCTTCGCTGCGCTGGATCGCTAGCTTGTAAATACATATAAATATTCCTGACTCCAGTGTGCCCTGGGCGGAGGCTGCCAGTCAAGAACATGTGACAGTTTTATCACTGTCCTTGGCCGTAGCATGAAGAATTCTTCTGGGGAAGGGAAATGCTTGTGGTAGAAAAATGAGCAAAGAAATGAAATGAAATAAATAGAGTAGAGTCACATAATGGATAAAAGAGTAATTAATAATTTTCTTAGTCATAGATCATAAATTAAATGATACGTTTTTTAGTTTTCCTTGAGGTTTTTTTCCCTTATGCCAAGGAAGAAGTAGAGGTGAGCTATATAATTAGAGTTAAAGAATTCACTTTTATCTTTACTATTATTATACTCTATCATTAGCATAGTGTTAGGCTGGAAGGTGAGCAATTGAAAGAAGAGAAGTTAGGGAATTGCTTGAGTGGATAGAAGGTAACATTTGACATCTGTAAAATGGACTCGGTGAGCTGTGCCTGCAGAAGGCTCAGAGGGCGTGACTCCGGAGGTTCCATTAGGAAAACCAGGAGTTGGGAAGAGAGGACACGGCAGATGGCAAGATGGAGGGAGATAAGACAGACCGAACAACTTGGGGTGCGGACCCCGCAGACCTGAGGCTGAGCACCGGGTGTCTATGGGAGCCAGGACTAGCAACCATAAGCACGAATGTTCTTGGCAGACCATACCGCTAATAACAGCAAACATTACTGTCAACATCCTGTTGGTTTGCTCCTTGTATCTCAAGAAAATCCTGCAAAGTGTTCGTTTTAAGGAGTTTTTACATTTTTTATTACAATGTATGTTTATGTGAAAGAGCCATATAATCGCCAAGCTATTCTTCATCTGAAACTAAAGAGGAATGAGTGGTGTCATTCCTTCATAAAATGGTATTGACAGGAAACAGTGTTTCACTGTTCTACACACTAAAAAATCAGCTGGTAACACTCAGTACTGACGATCATGGGTGCAGATATGAGGAAGCCACTGGTGGGACAATTCAGATTAGATGTACTGCTAGACATTTGTGTAAGAAACTTCTACCAGTAGGGGTTTGGGGAACAATATATGGTTCTTTAATTTTTTTCTTTTTAACAAGGAAGAGGTCTCTCTGCTATTGGGACGTACTGAATCCAGGAAAATCTGTTGATACTTTTATGAAGCAAGTGGTATTTTAACTATCATGATCCGAAGGAGAGCATATATTAAAGGCAAGACTAAACCCATTTGTAATTATTATACTAACATAGCATTTCTCGTGAAGCATTTATGTTACCCAAATAATCAAGTTCCATGCAAACCTGGGATTTATACCCTTAAGGAAATCATGTCTATTTTAAGCCAGATTGGGAGGAAAGACTCATTATTAGAAAGGGTACATTTATCTATAAAATATGGAAAGGAAATGTGAGCTTTCGCTATAAGAGGTCTCCACAAAATCCTTATGTACTTTTAAACTTGAATAACTGAGATGATAAATATTTAAAGATTCTATCCATATATGACAGATAAGAGCAAGTTGAGATGGGAGACATAAAATTTAATGCAGATAGCATGATGAGTGAAAGATAAGTGAAAACTAACCGAAGTCCTATCAATCAGGAGAAGAAAATCCAGCTCGATTGAAAAATCCACTTGCAATCTGTTTTTATCATCTATACAATACACATTCTTTTAAAAAAGACTTTATTTATCTTTAGAAAGGGAAAGGGAGAGATGAAGAGAGAGAGAGAGATATCATTGTGTGGTTGCCTGTCACATGGCCCCCACTGGGGACCTGGCCCTCAAGGCAAGTATGTGCCCTGACTGGGAATGGAACCAGCGACCCTTTGGTTTGCAGCCCGCACTCAATCCACTGAGCTATGCGAGCCAGGGCACAATATGCATTCTTAAAGTCTTCAAATCTTATATTACACTTTATGACAGCTGTCTCTGAGGAATTATCTGAGAAGGATAAATATGTACTATAATCCTGGATATTCAATATTTTGAATGAAAGACAAGTTGGGCATGAAAAAAGGTGGTCAATTTGGACTTTGAAAATAATTCTGGGAAAGGTTTCTTTAAAGTTTTTATTCCAGAACATGAAGAATTGCTTTCTTCCTGAAATTAAGACATATTAAACTTGTTCTTCTCAAATGGATGATAACTAGTGGTATGGTGATGATAAAAATCTCTGGAGAAGAGAAAGTAACATTTTTTTATTAGCCTGTTTAAATGGACAATGGTCTAGCCGGTGAAATTCAGTGTTCTACGCCCAAAATATGCCCTTACAAGTTAACAAAAAAAGCTGTATACTCTTCTGTACATCACTGGATGCCACTATCAAATACAGAATCCTTAAATGGGATATATAATCAGACTGACTCAGAATGCGACCCAAGATACTTTGCTAGATTTAATTTAAGTAATACTGATTGACGATACTCTGCCAAGCTTGATTAAGGACAAATTACATGCAGTGAATTATATATAAGTACCGCCTTTAGGAAGTTGAGAGTCTCCTGTGTGAACATAGAGGGGTGGCAGATTATTGACACATCCGTGCATGCCGAGGTTTCCAGCCTCATTGTTGGTGGGAGCCCTAATGAGGCTGCAAGTGAAATGTATTGGCAGCACAGGAGATAAGAGCATTGGACTCTTAAGAGTAGGTGCTACGTGAGCTGGGCCGTGAAGACTGCAGACAGCAAACACAGCATGCGTGAGACCTGTAGGCACCCAAATATATGAATTGAAGTTTGGTAGTTTGGGGAAATGTCATATGAAAACAATACCTTCCAAGGTGCCGTCTTCCTGAAGCATTTTAACTTGTGCTTGCAGGGAATGAACTCCAGGAGCGAGTAGTTGAAAGTAGGTGGCAGTACTAATATCTCAGATTGCGCCCTTGCTAAAATATGTATTAATTTACTGCCAAGTAGGAGCAGACAGCAAATAAAAGCCCAGCTTGTGTATATTTTGTGGAGACAAAACGAAGTAGAAAATTAAAGATATTTATCTCCATTATTCTCTTTTAAAATTACGTGTTAACTCATCTGCAACCCAAAGACCATGGTTGAATTTCTGGGGGTAAAAGTAGCGAAGACAAGGAGAGTTTGGGTAGGAAACAAACAAAAACTCAGAGCTTGTGTTTGGAAATTGTTCTTTTTTTTTACTTTAAATATAACTGTGTTTGTTTTTACAAAATCCCTGCCATGGAGATCCATGAGAAGCATTTCTTTATTTAAGTAGATTGACACTAACAATCAGTTAACGAGGCATACAAATTTAAGTAATTTTTGCATATTAAATAGCTGATGCATTTGAAATTGTGATGTACCATGAAGAATACAGTGCTGGGATCTCTCAGTCTAGGGTCCAATGGGGTACCTAGGGTTCTAGAAATTTCACCTCCTAGTGGTCCAGGGGGCCTGGGGCAAAGTGGGGCCACCTTTGCTGCTGTAGGAGCTCCAAAGCCACTTTTCTGAGATCCTTGCTATTCTGTGTTTCTGAAGTAGCTGGAGTTATACTTGAGTAGGCGAGAAAGGAAGCAGTGGGAAAAATCATAGTCTTTGGAATTAGACAAACTTGATTTTGAAAATTACCTAATTTATCGGACTTCTAGGGCAAATTACCTGACTTGGGGATATTCTAAAACCTTAAATTAAATAAATACACCACATACTGCGCTGATGATTGAGAAATGTAGAACTACAAGTTTACAGCAAATGTTACTTAGCTGTAAGTAAAATATCGAAATGGAGACACCGTCAAGAGCATGGTATTAAATAAAGGAGAGAGGTGGACAGAGGGAGCTGGGGAGACGGAGATAGAGAGACACGGAGATTTTCCAGGGACCGCTGGGCTTTGACGGGTTTTCTGAGGGACGGGGGGCATGGGCGTAATGACAGCATAGTCTCCGTCTTCTATCTTACTGATGTGGCAGATATGAGGCGTGAAAGAGTACTAAAGGATATGTGATTGAATGTTGAACTGAGGGCAGTACTACAATAAAAAGTGTCACCCGAAGAGAGAGATTCAATCTGATACAGTAAGTCAACATTTTATGTCGATGCTAGAAGTGGAGGTGGGTTCTTAGTCCTATGACCTTAGGCCGGTCTCTGAGCCTCGGTTGTTGGGTAGGATGGACTGCATGAAGCCACAGGCTGAGTTGGAAAGGTCAAAAACATGTTTCTCTTTTACTCCAGTCGCTGTTGTTGTCTGGTGTGCAGGGACTGCCTGTGCTCTTGAAGCGGCATTGAGATGTCGTATCGCTGTTGGCTTTGTCTTTGCCCCGTGTCTGTTCTCATAGAGCCGCAGCCCACAAACATGAGGCCCCATCTGCAGCAATGGCAAGTGGTCTTGTATGGTTTCTGCTCAGCTGCAGTACAGCACAGTCTGTGCCCAGATAGTGTGCCTGACGCCCCCCAGTCTTCCTAGAAGAACATTAGGTTGGGAGAACCAGAGGAAAACACATCCAAAAAGAGCCTGGCGTGGTTTTGATGGAAGAGGTAGAAAGGTAATTAATGTGTCTGTGATGGAGGGGGTGGTATGGAACCCTGCCCTTTTGTGAGGGAGAGGGACTGTGAAGAAAGACCACACTGCAGAGTCCCGACAGATAAGACACTTCTTTAGGGTTGCAAATGGTAAACACATTAGCAAAGACAGAGGGTAGGCCGTGAGTATCGGGGGACAAGAAACCTGCACAGGACTCTTTATTTAGCTTGGTCCTATCAATATGCATTGTTCTGGGAGTGAAAGCCCCTGGCACATTGTCATCCTGTGGCCCAAGCCTGTGCAGTGTGAGGCTGGAGGTAACATAGTCTATCCCCAACTCTGATAGGTTTGATGGCTGAAATCAGTTTCTCCCATAGGGATCTGTTGAAACTAAAGGGTTGTTTATAAACCAGTGACACATGTAAGGTAACATCTGAATAAATATAGGTTAGCATCTTATATATTTTGCTCTGTTATTTCAATGATTTCACCAAAGTGTTGTTTATTATTATTATTATTATTATTATTATTATTATTATTTTGATTGGTTTTGTTTAGTTTGATTGGTTTGCTTTGTTGAACACTTCTAGAAGTCTTGGTTAATCAGATACCAGAAGAGTAAATCTTACTGTTGTCCTAAATAACAGAAACATTTTATTTTAATTACTATAAACACATCACAAAAAGAAGAGGGGGAAATAAAACAAACCAGCTTCTCCCTGAGGCATCTTAAAGTAGGTTAGGCTTTAAGAGCACCTTGGTAACACCAGGTAGCCAATAAAATCGTCAAGCTCCTCCATCCACCGTGGCCTTCTGAAACAAGCCCAGTAGTGACGGGAGGTATGATCTGGGACAACAGTGGTGGCGAGGCAGATGCGAGCATCTGATGGGGGTGTTTTCAGCCAACATGTTTTCAGGTGCACAGATTTCCTTTTGGATGGCAGACACCAGCGGGCTTTGTTTGGAGAAAGGTGAACACAGAGTGATGCCTGCACCTGCCCTGGGAGTTCCTGGAAATCCAGCTCCTGGGCCAATCCCACCCCTAGGGCCCCCTGACCACACATTTTGCCATATTGTACACTGTGTTGCTTGAGCAAATCCCTATGATTAAAACCAATTGAATATGACATAGAAGGCAGCAGCTGACTGTGTCGGTTCAATATCAAAAATAGAATGACGGTCCTAAGCCCCAACCGTCATGAAAACCAACTTGAAAGACAGAATACTTTGGAACACACAGGGAGGGGAGAGGCATTGTAAGTAAGACATTGAAACCATCTGCACATCAATTGTCAGTGGTGCAAGTGAAAAACAAGGCTTTGGGACATATTTATGGCTGTGAGGACAATAAATCAGGCATTTTCCTGTGCTGTGCGATGCTCTCCCCAGACGACATTGAATACGTGTTGTACCCTCCCAGCACCGTGCGATAGCTAGACTGACATCCAAATTGATAGGTATTTTTGAAGGGTGGTTAAATGGTCTGACAAGCAATACCAGGCATTAGAACATTAGGGGTAATGGGAAAGGAACAGTAATGCCAGGTATAGTGTTTGAAGGTCCCCTGTATAAATAGAGGGTTGAAAGTCACACTTCTGCATGTCTGTGGAAAACCAAAAACTCATTTCCCACCCCACTCCATGCACTTAGGCATTCTTTGTGTACTGTGCCCTGAGCAGTTTACAACCATGAAAAAGTCCTCTGTCCCTTCTGAAAGCCTGCTGCCTACCCAGTAGGGAAGGTGGACACATACGATGATTAATAAAACACTGCCCTGCAAAGGGTTATGACCGAGACCAGAACGGCACAAAATGTTTGCAAGAAGTTTAGAGGAGGATGACTACTAGTTCAGGATTCATATCTGAAATATGGAGGCTTTGTGTGGTTGGCACCTTCTTGGCACCATATCCTAGCTGTGTGTCCTTGGGGGGGTTACCATATTTTGCCATGTATCACTCACACTTTCTTGCTCAGATTTTTGAGGGAAAAATAAGGATGCACATTAGGCATGGGTAGTGCTGATTCCATATCGATATAAATGTTTTTCATTCTTTTCTTTATGTTTCTGCATTAACAGTGTAACTCTAGAAAGCAAAAATGATATCCGTGTGCAAAATAATACCCTGGAGCATGGTCATTGGTTTTGTTTCTAAACATAAATAAATAAAAAATTGAATTACGAAATTAAAATGAAAGATATTTTCCTGGAAATTTGGGCCAAAAACGTGGCAACGTGGTACTTCTCTACGTCTCGGTTTCATCGTCTGCAATATCGCGATGATGACACAGCATAATGCGGGCGTTCATTGTGTCTCTTTTAGGAGTAAGTGAGTGCCTCAGGAGTGTTCAGTGTGCAGCGAGGCAGCCAACGACAGACACACATTATTTTGTGTGTGTTGATGTGTATTGTAGCCAGGGTTGGCTGAGACGAAGAGTGAGCTAATAAACCAGTAATCCAGGCACTGATTTTTATGGCCCGACGATCTCTGGGAACCTATTAGTCAAGGCCAAGGAGTTTCCCATAAAAACCTTTCTCCTAATCGGCTTCTGATTTGTCAGGGTCGTCTTCACAGATATTGTGTCTTCGAGTGCCTGAATGTTTTTATGCTTCTTAGAGTCCCATCACAGTCTGGGTTTTTTCCCCTCCGGAGTCTCTGCTACTTGGTCATGTGTACAGAGAGAGTCTTATGGAGAAGCACAAAGAAATGATGGTTTTCCTCTGTGGGTTTTATTGTTTTGGTTCACAATTTTTTTTCTTTATTTTTATGGCTAGGCAAAGTTCACATTTTCCCTGCAAGGCAAATTGAACCAAGTGAGATGGGAACAGCACGGCAGAAACCACTTATTCTTCAATAGGTCTTTGCTAAGCACTGAGGCATCTGCTAGATGGTAGGTAGGTTATCAAAAAAGACCTTTCCCCTGGCCCTCGGCGCTTCCAGTTTGACTGGGGGACTCGGTAGAGAGCAGGGTGGCTTTTTAGGAAACCAGTAGGAGACCAGCCATGGGCATTGGAAAGAAGCATTTTTCTCTGGGAAGAAGGCAGCAGGAAGGGATAGAATAACTTTAGGATGGTTAATTGTGGACTCTGCTGGATGGAATGGTGTGGAATTTTTTTACTTAATAATTTTTTATTGCATTTTTTTCATTACCATTGGGAAAGTGTGGGTATTGGAGCAGAGAGAACATTGTAGTGAAGACTTGAATTCTGCTTGATTCTAGAGACCGGGGAAAGGGGCTTCACTGGGGGATGCGGGGAAGAATGAGGGAGGGCTCTGAGATCCAGGCTGAGAAGAGCGCCTGCTATATGAGGAGCGAAAGGGACCTGCCAGAGGCTCCTAAGCAGAGGGAAGACCTAATGAAGAGGAGTTCAGGAAGGCTAGTCTAACAGTGCGGGACGGGTGGAGTGCGAGCCTGAAGGACTGCAAGTGAGAAAGCTGGTGAAATCGCTGTCACTGTGATAGTGGATGGAAGGGAAGGGATCTCAAGCTACAGTCATGCCTGTGGACACGGAAAAGACTTCGGTTTAAGAGATTTTATGTGTTTTGTGGGCCGCATGTGAAACTGGTATAAATGAATTATTCCTTAGAATGGCGATCTGTTCATATAGTTTTCTATCGTCCTTCTACCAACAACCACCCCTGCCACTGCAAACTTCACAAAAAAGTCTCAAAGAAACATGCGTCTCACAAACATACATGTGCTTGTTATCCGCACGCCAGGAGCTCACAACACTGCGTTTCAGTGTCGTACAGGGTGGACGTGCTCAGTGGTTGCTGTGAATGTCAATCATTTTGTGTCCGCAGACATGTCGCAGATGTGGCAGATATCCACTCCTTTTCTGGGGAAATATGTGACTGATTAAGACAACCTTTGAGTTACCAAGACAACCTTTTTTTGAACATTTACCTTCTAAAATACATATTTTTTTTATTATTGAAGATAGTCAATAAAGGCTCTCAGGTCTCTTTAAAAAAGATTTTACTTATTTATTTTTTAGAGAAAGGTGGAAGGGAGGGAGAAGGAGAAACATCAATGTGTGGTTGCCTCTTGTGCACCCCCTATGGGGAACTGGCCTGCAACCCAGGCATGTGCCCTGACTGGGAATTGAACTCGTGACCCTTTGGTTTGCAGGCTGGCAGTCAATCCATTGAGCCACGCCAGCTAGGGCAGCCTATTGATTCTTTATCCCCAAACTCTTCCTTTGTAGAAGTTAGATACTGATGTGTAATATTATAGTAGCATTTCAGGTTTAGCTGCTGTATCACTCGCATGTGTGTGCTTTTGAAAATGGCTTTAAGAGCTTTCTAGAAAACAAATGGAAGCCTTTATATTAACAACATTTGTTTATACATAACTCCATGAACAATATTTAAACAGTGCTTCTTACTCAGAGAACCTAACTCCTGTTTACAGCATTCTTACAGTTCTATTGTTTATTACCAGATTATTTGCCTTTTAAAAATCAATATTAAAATGAGCATACATAAAAGAATTTTATCAGATATTTAAAAACCTTAATGATTGAATCATATTTCACTTATTCCTAGAAATAAATCATTATGAATATTGGTATTTTGTTTGCCCTTTGCTATCATTAGAGTATTTTGAGAAGCTGATTGGACAAATGATAGCAAAGTGAGTAACTGAACAAGGAATCTGGCTAGATTAACAAGGCTAATTAGGTAATAAATTCTCACTGAACTCCTTTAAGCATGTTTTGTTAAGCACCTGCTAGGTGCAAAGCACAATGCTTGTTATTTGAACACAAACTGGTGAATAATTTCAGTCTTCAGGGAATACATGCCTTTTTGGGAGACCCAGGCCTAGTGACAACATATTGAA
>PVKM010052622.1:0-10202 GCA_004027735.1 Carollia perspicillata
AAGAAGGAGCTCCTACCCTATGCAACAGCATGGATGGAACTGGAAAGCATAATGCTAAGAGAAATAAGCCAGGCGGTGAAAGACAAATACCATGTGATCTCACCTTTAATAGGAACCTAAACAACAAAACAATCAAACAAGCAAAATATAAGCAAAGACACTGAAATAGAGAACAGGCTGACAGTGTCTAGAGGGGAGAGGGGAGGGAATTTCAGGGGAAAAGGGGAAGGGTTTACAGGAACAAGTATAAAGGAAAAATGGACAAAAACTAGGGGGGGTGGAAATGGGAGGGTTGGGTGGGAGGGCTGGGATGGGAGTAAAAGACAGAAAACTGTACTTGAGCAACCATTAAAATTTTTTAAAAAAAAGAAATCACAATAAGATTTGACTAGCCAGCTTCTCCAGTAAATAAGAAAATATATAGTTTATTTGAATAAAAATAATTACAACTGAACTACCGAAAAACCATCATTCAGAACCATCAGAAATCAAGCTGAATGGAAATTCTACAACTACAGAATTAAAGAAGAAACTACATCTAGACTTGAGCAGGGGGTGGAGACATGGAACAGGCTGATACCACACTCATATGTGGCAGATAAAAACTGGAAGGGAAATCATGGGGGTAAGGAGTCCCAGACCAGGGTTCCAGTGCCAGGAAGATAAGTGTTAACTCCTGAATGTAAAAAACAGTGGGGATTGAGGCTGTGGAATACGAACTGCTAGAGTCTCAGGCAGTTCCTCTTAAAGGGCCTGCACAAAGATTTACTCAGACTCACTCCCTCTGAGTTCCAACACAGAAGCAGTAGCTTGAAAGGCATCAGAGACATATGGGGAGAAACTGAATTGTCCAGCACCAGGGCAAGAAGTGGGAGGCAGTGTTCTTCCAAAGTGCTGGCAGAGGCTATTATTCCTTTTCTGAACACTCCCCTCATAAAACCAAGAGCCAGCAGGTGGGCACCACATCTGAGACTCCATCAACCTGGCTCACAGTTTCCCAGCCACCCCTTACTGCCTGAGGCTATATGACCCAACCAACTTTTGGCCCACCCAGTCTGTTTCCAGTGGCTTTTCCATACAGATGGCTTCTCTTTGTTCATGCTTCAGATCCTCCCAATTTTTCTCAAGCAAATACCATCTACCTCTGCAGGGCCTGTGCCTATTGTTAAGTGGCCCCAAGCCTGGCACTAGCAGCAGCTGGCCTTGGTTTACAGCTTGGACTCACTTGGACACCTCCATGACCAGCAGAAGTAGCAGCCAACAGTAAAACGCTTTGTAGCTTATTTGGGTGGCCCTTGACAGAATACAGAAGTTGGCTTACTTTGGCCTGCACCTCCTGGGAGGCCCCAGAACCTGCACACTCAGTGGACACCTACAGACCACATCACAGCACTAGCATCAAACCACCTCCACAAATGACATACTCAAAGGGTGGACTCAGAAGGAACCAGAACTTTGCTGAAGTAAGTTCTGCTCTGTGGAGTAGATCCCTGCACAGCTGATTCTCCACAGTGGTCAATAGTCACTGCCAGTCCTTGCAGCTGATCGTCCTGGTTAAGTCACTCCCATTGACCAGACCACAGCAATAAAGGCTCAGCTGCAGGAAGGGAGTGTACACAGCCCATTTGGTGGGCACAGTTTGAGTGCCTAGCTTGGGTGATAGGGGAGGCTGTGCCACTGGACCCTACAGGACATTTACTACAATAGGTCACTCTGCCAGCCAGGGAGTTAAATAGCAGCTCTACACAATATGTGGAAACAAACACAGGGAGGCTGCCAAAATGAGGAGACAAAAAAGCATGGCCCAGATGAACGAATGGAGCAAAACTCCAGAAGAAGAACTAAACAAAATGGAGACGAGTGGTCTGCTAGATGTAGAGTTCAAAACACTGTTTATGAGGATGCCCAGTGATGTTAATGAGGACCACAACTGCATTAAAAAAAATAACAGCATGGGAACCATAAAAAAGATCCAGTCAGAAATGAAGGATACTCGAACTGAAATGAAGAATTTACAGGGAATCAACAGTACAGGGGGTGGAGTCAAGAATCAAATCAGAGATTTAGAATATAAGGAAGCAAAAAACACTCAATAAGAACAATAATAAGGAAAAATAATCCAAAAAAATCAGAATTGTTTAAGGAGCCTCTGAGACAACTTCAAGTATACCAACATTAGCATCATGGGGATGCCAGAAGGAGAAGAGAGAGCAAGAGGTTGGAAACCTATTTGAAAAAATAATGACAGAAAACTTCCCTGCCCTTATTAACTTGGTGAAGGAAATAGACATAAAATCCAAGAAAACAGGAGCGTCTCCCCCTAAAATGGACCCAAATAAGCCTACACCAAGACACATCATAATTATAATGCCAAAGGTTAAAGACAAAGAGAGAATCTTAAAAGCAACTAGAGAGAAGCAGTTAGTTACCTACAAGGGAGCTCCCATAAGATTGTTAGCTGATTTCTCAAAAGAAACTTTGCAGGCTAGACAGGATTTGCAAGAAATATTCAAAGTGATGAAAAGCAGGGACCTACACCAAGATTATTCTATCCAACAAACCAATCATTTAGAACTGAAAGACAGATAAGAGCTTCCCAGACAAGGAAAAGTTAAAGGAATTCATCATCATCAAACCATTATTATATGAAATGTTAAACAGTCTTCATATGAAATTATATGGAATCTAAAATTATGAAATTGTAAGGGGTCTATATGTGAAATTATATAAACAACAAAGTGGTAATAAATACACATCTGCCAATAATTAAAAAATAAACAAACAAGCAGAACAGGAAGAAAATCATAGGTGCAGAGAACACTCTGATGGTTACCAGATGGGAGGAGGGTCAGGGGATGGGCAAAAAGGCATAGAGATTAAGAAATACAGATTGGGAGTTACAGAACAGTCATGGGAATGTAAAGTATAGCATAAGGAATAGAGTAGCCAAAGAACATATGCATATATGCATGACACATGGATATGGACAACAGTGAGATGATTGCCTGAGAGAGTGGGCAGATGGTCTTGGGGTGGGGGGGACTGAGGGAGAAAATTTGGGACAACTGTAACAGCATAAACAATAAAATATATTTTTTATCTTATTTTTTAAAGAATTTATTTATTTATTTTTAGAGAGAGGGGAAGGGATGAACAAAGAGAAGGAGAGAAATATCAATGTGTGGTTACCTCTCATGCGCCCCACACTGGGAACTGGGCCTGCAACCCAGGTATGTGCCCTGACTAGGAATCCAAACGACGACCCTTTGCTTCGCAGTCCGGCTTTTAAAACACTGAGCCACACCAACCAGGGCTAAAATACAATTTTTAAAAGAACATCTCATCAGCACAAAGATCTCCATCATGCTAGTCCAACATCCCTAAACCCCTCCAAGTCTACAACTGAGGTGATTTTGCTCTTCAATAACACTCAAAGGAGTTTTAGATTCTTATTATTTATAAATGAATATATTAACTTTTTGTTCTTAAAAAGGAGAAAAATACATCTCCCCCCCCCAAAAAAAAATGTTTCAGTAGTCTATAGGGTAGAATCATGATGATTTTCTTTGTTCACATTTTTTCCATTTTCTTTGTTTTCTACATGGCCATATATCTTAGTCTACTAGGGCTGCCATAACAAAACAGTATACACTAGGCAGCTTAAACAACAGAAACTTATCTTCTCATGATTTTGGAGACTGGACATCCAAGACCAAGGTGCTGGGAGGGTTGTTTCCTGATGACAGCTCTCTATTGGTGTGTATATGGCTGCCTTCTTCCTGTATCCTCACATGATGTTTTCTGTGTGTGCGTGCACGTGTGCGCGCGCGCGCGTGTGTGTGTGTACATGGGTGGGTGTTGATTGGGATTATTGGTGTCCTCTATTTCTTTTTTTAAGTATTAATTATTGATTATGCTATTACAGTTTTCCCAATTTTCCCCCTTTATCACCTCTCCACCCTGCCCCCAACCCTCCAGCATTCCTCCCCACCACTTAGTTCATGTCCATGGGTTGTACATACAAGTTCTTTGAGTCCTCTGTTTCCTGTACCATTTTTATCTCTCCCCATCTATTTTATGCCTACTAATTATGCTTCTTCTTCCCTGTACCTTTTCCCCACTATTCCTCCCTTCCCTCCCCACTGAAATCCCTCCATGTGATCTCCATTTCTCTGGTTCTGTTCCTTTCCTAGTTGTTTGCTTAGTTTTTGTTTTCATTGTTTATCTTTTCTTTTAGGTTCATTTGTTGATCATTGTGAGTTTGTTTTCATTTTACTGTTCATAATTTTGATCTTCTTTTCCTTAGATAAGTTCCTTTAACATTTCATATAATAAGGGCTTGGTGATGATGAACTCTTTTAACTTGACCTTACCTGAGGAGCACTTTATCTGCCCTCCCATTCGAAATAATAGTTTTGCTGGACAGAGTAATCTTGGATGTAGGTCCTTGCCTTTCATGACTTAAAATACTTCTTTCCAGCCCCTTCTTGTCTGCAAGCTCTCTTTTAAGAAATCAGCTGATAGTCTAATGGGCACTCCTTTGTAGGTAACTACCTCCTTTTCTCTTGCTTCTTTTAGGATTCTCTCCTCGCCCTTAGTCTTGGGTAACTTAATGATGATGTGCCTTGGTGTGTTCCTCTTTGGGTCCAACTTCTTTGGCACTCTTTGGGCTTCCTGGACTTCCTGGAAGGCTATCTCCTTTGCCAAATTGGGGAAGTTTTCTTTCATTATTTGTTCAAATAAGTTTTCAATTTCTTGCTGTTTTTGTTCTTCTGGCACTATAGGGAACTGTTTCACGTGATATGGCAAACGTAGCCCAGCCCCTGATTCAGGATACTGACAGAGAGTGAGTCAGCACACAGGAGCCCAGCCCATGGGTCAGTTTTTCCATTGGGAATCAGGCCTGCATTGTGCCTAGGCTGCCTTGAGGCTTGCTTTTTGCTAAAACTCCTTCACCCTGAATTGAGGCAGCAGATGTTTACTGCATATCTTTAAAGTAACTTCCTAAAATCTGAGCTAAACCTCCCAAGGAGGAGTGTAACCAGTTCAACCACTTTTTCCTTTGCATTTGCAAATATCCTTTTTCTTTGTAGTAATTAGCAACTTTCTTTCCTTTGTTATCTGTAAAAGGTAACCACCTAAAGCGAACCTGTGCATAATAAATGAGGACCATCCTCAATAATATGCCCAGAAAAGCAATAAAAGCTTGTACAGGCAGGGGTCAGAGCCCTCTCTCTCACTCAGAGAGTGAGATCCCTTTTTCTCCACAGGACTTCTGTAGTACGTGTGAATTTGTTCATTGCAACCACAACACACGGACCCCATTTGCCAGAGTCCACATCATGGCACCCCTACAATTCAGATATGGGAACATTTCAGGTTGTCCCAAAGGTTTGTAAGACTCTATTCACTTTTTTGAATTCTTGTTTCTTCATTCTGTTCCAGTTGGATGTTTATTTTTTCCTTCTGTTCTAAATCGTTGCATTGACTCCTGGTTTCCTTCCTGTCACTGTTGGTTCCCTGAATATTTTGCTTTATTTCTTTTTGGGTATCTTTCATTTGTTTTTTCATATTTCAATGAAGCTCAATCAGATCTGTGAACTTTTTAATTACTAAGGCTTTAAATTCTCCGTCAGATAGGTTGGCTACCTCCTCGTCGCTTAGTTCTCTTTCTGAGGTTTTGCTCTGTTCTTTCATTTGGGCCATATTTTTTTGGCACACCTGATAAATTGCAAGGGGGTGGGGCCTCAGGTTCTTGCCTGGGCAGGGCAATCCTCTTTGCTGCTCTATGTTGCTGCCTGTCGGGGAGGGGCCAGAGAGACAACAATGCTCTCCTCCTCTGTTATTCTCTAGCGCACTTTCCAAAGGTCTCTTGTGTGAGACTGGGAGTTTCTCCCACCATGGAAACTGCCGTAATACACAGCCAGCTCTGAGTCTCGGTTTCCCCTTAAGTGTGGTGTCCTCTAGTTCTAAAGCCCCAGCTCTTCACTCTACATTTCTTAGTCATGACACCACCACTGCCCTGTTCCTTTATCTTCCTTTTACCTGTGTTTCTTGACAAAGTGATTCTGTGCTGTTCCCAGTGCTGAGGACTCCAGAGACCCCACAATCTCTGATGCGCCCCTCCACCACACTGAAGCCTTTGTACCCTTGCCACCCATCATGTGATTGCTGGAGGTCTCCCCAGATGGAGATATGAATCTGGGATAACAATGACAAGCAGAGGCACCAAAACATATAGCATAAGAAGCGCACCTCCAAGCAGAGATACTGTTGGGATGGAGACTGGTCAGAAGCCCCAGGGAATGGAGAAACCAGCTGCCAGCTGCTGTTGGAAAAGGAAGTGCTCAAGAATGTCTGGGTATTTGCAGAGGAAGAAACAGATCCTATAAACCCCAGATGAATACAGTTTCTGAAATTCACTTGCAGAAAACGCTTCCTCTCCCCACTTCCCACTGGTTGGTGAAGGAACCCAGGCTCTGGCATATGCTCCCCAGCTTCCTTCCAACACTAAGGGGTCTGGCTTGGCAGACTGACCTCCAAGGATCAGGGTTGCAGAGACCAATGGCAACAGGAGCAGCACAGAAACATTTGAAGCAGAAACACAGGTGACAAGAGTCAAGCTGCATGTGGCCACTGCCTCCTCACTAATTGTCTCTGATCCTGTGCCCAGAGTGCCTAGCAGTGACCACCAGGCTCCTTATACCAGGCTCCTGCACATCGTATGGAGTCTGAAGTTCATTCAGCTTTGCCCCCACCATTTCCTGGGACTTTCCTAGGAATCAGTCCCCAACAGCCACAAACCTTCATGGAACCTCAGGTGCAACAGGTAAGGAAACAGCATACACAGACAGCTGATGACAGGGACACATCTTAGAAACCCCAACCTCTCCCAGTGGAGAGGGTACATCTTAAAGGAGAAAGTCCTCAGAGTAGCATACCTTTGCCCAGGCAATGCTAGAAATATGCTTCTTCTTTCAGAATTTCTCTCCCAGGGTTAATGATCTCCCTGTTTGAGACATACATGTGGAGACTGGATTTTGGAGTCAGACAGCCAAAAATCTGAGTCCCAACTCCTCCACTTGGCACTAGAGCCTCCAAGTATTTGGTCTCTTGGTTCCCTCTACATTCCTTTCCTAGCATGGAGGTTCATTTCTAACTGGGAGATATACATGGGTGGTCTAGGGGATGAAAGATGACTGCAGAGAGCTGAACGTCCTGTTGCCACCAGACCACATTTCTGCACTTAAGTTCCCTGTTAAACTCATTAGGTGACAGTCAGCAGGTCTGTCTCCTTCTTTGGTCTCTGGGTTCCTTCAGTGTCTGGGGGCCCTTTCCACACATGGCCTTTTTAGGGAAACTGTGGCCACAAACCAAGGAACACCAGGGGCCACCAGAAGCTGGAAGAGGCAATGAACTCTTCCCCTAGTTTCAGAAGGAGTTTGGTCCTACTAACACCTGAATATCAAACTTCTGGTCTCCAGAATGCTGAGAGAATAAATTTCCATTGTTTTAAGTCACCAAGTTCATGATAATTACACCAGTAACAGAAAATTAATATGACCTGTAACTGAGCTCTGAATCATGGATATAGGCTCTGGAGCCAGCCTGCTTGACTTGGAATTCCATTTCATACCTTACTATCTATGTGTCCTTGGGCAAGTTACTGAGCTTTTCTGTACCTCGGTTTCCTCATCATAAAATCAGGGTAATACCAGCACTTCCTACACAGGACTGTGGCATGTATTAAATGAGTAATACTTATAAACTACTTAGTAGAGTAACTACCACATAGTATGTGCTCAGTAAGTACTAATCGCTGTTAGTATTAATAGTAGTAGTATTCATGTCACCTTAGACAGTCAGTCCAAGCACCGGGGAGTCTCCCCCATTGACCAAGATGGCACAGGGGGAGGTTCTTAAACACAAAAACCTGGAAAGATAATTGGATAGAAAAAAATCCTCCCCTCCCTATCACTATAAGAACCACAGACTTGAGCAGGCTTGAAACAGAAGTCCACCTCTTTCCTTTTGCACCAGCACCTGACTCACAACTTTTGTTGTGGCAGGCAGCCGAACCTGCCTTTTGGTCACATTAATACACTAAAGCTGTAGCATGGTTTGAAATCAGCTTCTTTTTAACTTTGAATGAAATCAGTTATGACTGAATTTGTATGCGATAATTTACTCCTAATTTTTCCTTTTGAAATTGGAATTCTAAGCTCCTTACTCAATTTCTTTACCCTGTGCTCATTACGCCATTTTCTAAAATGTGAGCCCCAACATAGGAAAAAAATGAATTCTGGCCTTGTATACAATATTTGATTTCACAAGTTGGTTTACATCATCAATTCTTTAGAGTATCACATGTAACATCAGCCTTTAAACTCTGAAGGCGCTAGCTCTGCTTCATACTTCTTTCACAATCTCCATAGCATCTAGGCTAGTGTTTTATATGCAGAAGTTGCCCAATAAACATGGCCACTAGTCAGAAATTACATTTCCCATAGCAGGCTAATGAGAACTGAAACTAGGTAAGAAATTAATTGTTTTCTCAAAATCAGGAAACAAACTACAATGTATTGAGCACCTATTGTACATTAGCTATTCTAATAGACAGGAAAAAGAAAAAAGAATAAAGAAACTAAAGTTAGTATCTCAAGAAAGGCCTCCTCAGTTGTACACTATTGTCCTTCAAATTATCCCATGGTCCACAAAGAGCCAACAGATTAACCATATTTTTGTTAACACAGCTGGCAGGGAGAAGTCATGGGTTTCTGGGAATTAATCCTATGGCAATAATCAAATGGGTAGGAAAATGAAAAATCTCCATATAAGCTCCAAGTCTTTCCTTTGACCTAAGTGTCAGTCTTTTCCCTCTGAGAAGCTAAGAAATGTAATAAAATCCTATTTTTCCCCTGTAGTCTTTCATTTCTCCAAATAGTACAAAAGCAAGACAGGAAAAAAGCAAAATGGTGGAGGGGATTCTCCAAGTGGATAAAACAGTTCTCACATTATATTGGATATAGAACACATTTAATGAGGTACAGAAAGTGCACAGATCATAAGTTCCCAGATTTATTAATCAAGACATAAACACTCCCAGTCCCCCTAAAGTTTTCTCCACTTCTCCTCAAGGAAGCCACTATTCAGACTTTCCTCACCATTGATTAGCTTTCGCTGTTCACATTCCCAGGTACTTTGAAATGGGCCATACATGTGGTTATAATTCTACCTGGGAGAAATCATAAATAGCTGCTTCTCATGGTGCAGAGGCAATCAAGCCCAACTATGGAGAACTTCCTACCTTGGATTGTAAGTAAAAAATATTCCTATTCAAATAAGCCATGTGATTCCGGCCAAGATGGAGGTGTAGGTGGAAACACTGTACCTCCTCTCATAACCAAGATTAAGGACAACAAATATTTATAAACAATAACACAACCAGAACACAGAAAATTGAAATACGAAAGTCAACAACCATTCAACCCGACCGGTAAGAGGGGCAGAGTCAGCAGGTGGTGGAGAGCGAAAGCAGCAGGAAAACGTGGTGGCTGCCAGGCTCGGGAGCACTGGGTGGCGTAGGTGGCGTGGAGTTTGCAGACCCAAGACGCGGGGAGGAGACAGGAGGAGACAAGCAGAGCACGCAAGGCACGCAGGACAGTTGGCCAACCGTGGACACACATTCGCGTGCAGATAAACTAGGCAAGAGTGGGCAGTGAGACAGACCGCACAGCGCAGGGCCCCAGCAACGGGCAATAAAGCCTAAACACTCCGATTGAAAAGGTGCCAGGAGAGGCTCCCAGCCTCACAGGAGAGGTTGCTGGGGAGACCCACAAGGTCCCGGAGTGTGCATAGGCCCTCCCACCTGGGAACCAGCACCAGGGGGCCCCAGTGTGCTTGTGGGAGGCAGCGGAGGGGACACAAACTCGAGAGAGCTCGAACGGGCACCATTGTTCCCTCTCTGACCCCACCCCCACAGACAGCATCACAACTTGTTGACTAGGCTGCCCCGCCCTGGTGAACACCTACGGCTCCACCCCTCATACGCAACAGGCGCCACCTGACCAAAAATGACCCAAACAGAAGAAAAGCTCAGAGTCCCAGAGCCAATACTTTTAAGCAAGAGATAGCCGACCTATCAGATGCACAGTTCAAAGCACTGGTGATCAGGATGCTCACAGAATTGGTTGATTTTGGTC
>PVKM010052623.1:0-10204 GCA_004027735.1 Carollia perspicillata
GAAATCCCGTAACAGACCCTGCGCGGAAGGAGGAGATGAGGACGGAGGAGGAGAAGGAGGCGGGCGAAGATGTTTAGTGATCAGACATTTTTAGTCGGGGCATCAAAACCAGGCCAGGCCTCCCACGTGAAATGCCTTCCCGATGGGGTGTCAGGGTCACATATTAGAAAGGCTGTGGCCTCACACGGCCAATCCCGAGGGGCGGACGGCGGGGCGTACTCCGAGGGCGGGGGCCCAGGAACTCCTCAAACCTTCACACTTGCTTCAGCCGCAGTGAAGCTGGTCTTAGAGGAAACCGGTCTTGGAAGGGAGTCTCGTTTCCCAGGGTGAACAATCTCCCTTGGGTTGGGCGGCTCAGCTGGTGTCTTTAATATTTCACGTTACTGTGATTACGGCTGCCACGTCCCCTTCCAGCAGCGAGGAAGGATGGCTGCCTGTCCCAGGCCCAGTGGTAGGCACTCTACACGTGTCGTCTCGTCATTTCTTACATGTCTGCAAGGCAGCTACTGTTAACACCCATTTTACAGAGGTAGCCACTGAGGCTTCAAGAAGGCGGATGCCTCGTGCACCCGAGGGAGGAGGCTGGTCAGCCGTGACAACCGCTCACCTGCTACCGCGTGCTGCCCTGGCCTGCTGCGGACCTGCTCCCGCTCTGACTCTCACCCCCTCTCACTCTGGACTCTGAGCCCAGGCTCCGGCCTGGGCTGCTGGTCCCCTGGTCTGCTCCGTGTACGGAATGCACATCCTGTCCCCAACAAGGGACACCCCAGGACCTACGGGGTCGGTGCTCACCACCGCTCCACCAGGGCAAGTAAGCTGTGTGGTCCCCATGGCAGGCAATGGGGCCCCCGCCCCTCAGAAGGGAGGTGTCGCCAGGACAGTTTCTGGAGCTTCAGGGAGGCTGGGTCAGCGGTATACAGGCTGACCTGTGTCCCCCGGGAGTTCATACGTGGTGGCACCCTGAGACATGATTCTATTTGGAGACACGGTCTTTTAAGAGGTGGCGAAATTAAACAGGGTCACCGGGTGGGCCCTAACCCGATGTGCCTGGTGTCCTCATAGGAAGAGGGAATTAGGTCGCAGGCACACACAGAGGGAAGACCCTGGGAAGAGACGAAGTGAGAAGACGGCCACCTGTGAGCCACGGAAAGAGGCCTGGGACAGATCCGCGTCCGACAGCCCTCGAAAGGAGTCAGCCCTGCGGACACCCCGGGCTCGGACATCCAGAACCCGGAGAAGGTAAGCCCCTGTAGTTCCACCACCCAGACCAAGGTAAGTGCTTTGTCCCGGCTGCCCCAGTTGCCTAATGCAGGTTGCATCTCCGGTCTGTCCCCAGCCTCTCCCACGGTCCCCCCACTGTGCCTCCCGTGGGTTCACAGTCCCTCAACGTCCCCTCCGGAACTCTTGCTGCTGCTTACCTCCGGCTTGGAGGTAAGACGCACCAACTGAGTGGTGATGCACCAACTGAGAGGCAGCCGAGTGACACCAGTGGGTTGTCTGAGCAGAGCCCCCTCAGTGTGGGTTCTCATCCTTCTCCCCTCCCACCTACGGACACTTCTGGGTCACTACATGTTAGTTAGGCCAGGCTCAGTCAGGCCCCCTGCCTTAGTGTGTCAGTGTCCGGAGCCAGAGACGTCACAGTGCTCCTGGGCTGAAGCCGAAGTTTATACCAAGAGAAGGTGACACCCATGCCTGGACCAGCACCTCATCAGTGGGCAGCGTGTTGTGTGAAAATGCCTGGCTTTGAACCTGCCTTTGCCATTAATGGGCTGTGTGAGTTCAGGCACGTTACTTCACCTCTCTGGGCCCACGTTTCCCATCTATAAAGTTACAACTTCTGCTTAGCAGGATTTCTGCGAAGAGCTTGTAAGAAACACTGATGAGCTGTGTCCTGTAAGCAGTGGACACGGTGACTGTGTTCAGGGCGAGGCAAAGTGGGCACAGGGACAGGAGAGCCACCCTCACTGGGGCCACGCTGTCCTGAGAGCATGGTCGGTCCATTGCAGGAGCGCTGAGGGATGGCAAGCCCCTTTGGACCTGCTGCATAAATGGCAAAACTCAAAACACTGTTTAGAAAGGAGCTGAGTAGAGGGTGTCCCTCCGTGACAGTGGCTCAGAGATGGGCCATGTGCTTTCTACATGTTTCTTTCAAACTGCCCGTGATGACACAAGCACCTTGCTGGCATCATGTCCCAAGCAACATTCTAAACACCTCTATTAGCTCCTTCAGTCCTTGGGATGGGCTGAATCATATCCCCCCAAATTCACGTGTCAAAATCCTAACCCCCAGAACCTCAATATGTGACTGTGTTCAGAGATGAGGCCTTTAAAGAGATCATTAAGTTAAAATGAGACCATTAGGGTGGGTTCTAATCCGATGTGGCCAGCGTCCTCAAAAGGAGCTTGGGGAACACAGAGAGCCCCGGTGTGCACAAGGACAGAGACAGAACCATGTGAAGGGACAGTGATAAGACAGTTGTCTGAGAGCAAAGGAGAGAGGCCTCAGGGGAAAGCGGCCCTGCCCACACCTTGATCTTGGACTTCCAACCTCCAGAACTTGGAGCGTGTGCTGGATTTCTCCACTCACTTCTAGTCAACAGGCAGAACTGATGGGCTGTTACTTCCAAGGTTAGGTTATAAAAAGACTGCGGCTTCCGTCCCAGGGCTCCCTCTCTCTCTCATGCTTTCTCTCAGACGGCGAGCTCTGGCAGAAGCCAGCTGCCATGTCGTAAAGTGCCTGCAGAGAGGCCCGCTGCTGAGGGGCTGAGACCACCCAGCAGCCATGTGGGTACACTGGGACACACAGCCGGCCCCAGCTGTACCTTCAGGTGACTGCAGCTCCGGCTGGCAGCTGGACTACAGTCTTGCAGGGGACCCTGAACCTGACCCAAGCAAACAAACTGCTTTCAGATTCCTGATCCTTAGGAACGGTGAGATAAATGATCACGGTATTAAGTCACTAGCTTGGGGCAATCTGCTATCAGCAATAGCTAATTAATACAGTCATGTGCTCCGAACTAGTGCCTGTGTCTCTCCCTCTATCTCTGGCAGCACCGCGGAGTGAGCACACGAACAGACAATCTGTTGTTTTCTGCCACGTGTTAGTCCTATCCCTAGAAATAGATCACGGCTTCTTGGAAGGCAGGGGCTGCAGCTTATAAAACAAATAGACATATTTCACAGGGCATTTATGGAATTATCTTGGAAGGGTTTTTCTTATTGTCTACTGGAAAATCAGGAGCCATTGCTGGCTGGAGCGATGGCTTCTGTTCTTTGACATCTAGTTTTCTCTGGGCCTGTGGAGGGAAGTACGGCGTCTCCCTTCTACCAGGAGAATTTTTATTTGGTAACCATAAACATTTTTGTAACCAAATAACTGAAAGATTTTTTTTTTCAATGACCTGGTAAGATTACTTAAGCTGAACCTTGCTGTCAAACTGATATTTTTCACCCTTGAAAACAAAATACTCTAGATGGGAGAGAAAACGGTCTGGGGGAACCGAGCCCGTTTGCAGGTTATCTTGGAGGAAAATGTAACGCACCGCGTCCTGTGGCTTCCAGTGTCCTGCTGCCCTTGACATTGGAGGTTCTTATCTCCATTTCTTTATCTCGTGGTTGCCTGGACACCCTCTTAGCTCCCACGGCTTGAGTTCATTCATGTGCCTCCAAACCTTCTCACCTCGGTGACCGACCCTGGGGCTGAGTGACGTGGGCACCAGCTTTTAGAAAGGGACCCTTTCCAGCCGGTCCAGCGACTGGGCCTGACGGTAATCCCGAAGGGCTAGGACTACCCTGTCTGGTGTTGGTCTCTCGGGGCTGTGTCTGAACTCCTTCTGACGGACAAAGTGTGATGCTCTGCGAAACGCCGAGCACTCTGGATGTGGGGCCATCTTATAGTGCACTTGTAACGCTTTTTTCCTTTTCTGTAAACGGAACTGCAGTTTCACAGATGGTGGAGACAGGCTCTATAGCGTGTGTGTGAATGTGCGAGTGTGTGAAATCCCCCTTTTCAGTGTGGGGGGGTATCTAGATACCCCCCACATCCAGGTTCTTCATTTTGTCTGTAAAGTATGCCCTCATCTCCAAAGGGCACTTGAACCCAAGTGCTGCAGAACACCTTTGCCCCAAAGCAAAAGCGACAGCACAGGCCACCGCCCATACGTGTGAAAGCCACACGTTGCTTTAGACCACGACCAGCTCGCAACACCTGCACTCTGACGCTCCCGATCTGCCCGGGAGTCACCAGCCCCATCACTGGCACTGCAGAGCCCCTTCCAGGACACAGGCCATTGCGCCGGGCTGGTGCCCACGGACAGCAAACTCAAACCGTGGTCCAAGACAGTTTCTGTAACTGTAAGTAGCTGGGAAACTCTGAAACCCGATCTACAACTTATTCCTGCAGGAAGCCCCAAAGGGAAGAAAAAGCGTTAATATCTGGAATTCCAGATCGAAACCAGTACTGTTTGGTCATTCCAAATCAAGTTTCCACCACAGAGGGCACACCTGTCCTGAAAGGGCCTGACGGTAACTTCACGAGCACATGTGTGCCTCAGTTTCCCCCCTGCAGTGCTAGTATCGGCGTCCTAGACCCAGCAGACTATTCTAGAAAGCTTAGGAAGAGATGGTATTTACAATGCGGGCACGCCCAGACAGCGTTCAGCCTCGAGTTTGCAGAGAACACACGTTCGGACTGGGGGACCATTGCGCAAAGCAGCTTAACGTTTGTGACGTAAAAATGTCACCAACTCGCAGCGGAGGAGCGCCCTCCTGCTTTGCAAGAGTGGATGTGGCTAGTTGTTTCGTTAAACAACATCCTGCCAGATCCAGGCAAGCTTTCCTGCCAGTGGGACCAAGGGAGGGCCCAAGGGACCCTCGGAATTGGGTGCCCTCGGATTCCGCAGCCGCTGCTTCCTCGGCAGCAAGTCTCAGAGCCCGCGACGGCGAACGGGCCACGTGACCAAACGCGCCTGCGGTCGAAACAGCGGAGCACGTGCAGCAAATTGATTTACATAAAGCATGTCGAATATTTGCTTCAGTTTAAATTCCTAAAATGCCATTTCATTACATTGTGTTTTCATTTATGTCGGACGACTGTCATGCCAAAGCTATTTTTAAAATTATTTTAGCAGTTACAACGTACGTTTTTAGAAGAAAATACATTTTTAGAATAAACCACGGTCGCGATAAAGATATCTGAGCCCTGTAAGATTGGTTTTGTAGTGGGATGATGGATTATGAAGACGAAGGGTTTGTTTTTTTTTACTGCAGTTAAAATAAACATTCATAAGAGGTCTCCACACCCCCCACCCTAGGAGGCCCCTGCGACAGCTGTCAGTTGGCACCTCTGAGAAGTGACACTCTTGGTTTCATGATCTGAGCGCGTCCTGGAGGGAGGCGGAGGGATCTGACAGGACTAACACAGAGACAGGGACGTTGTATCTTTGGGGGAAAGCAAGAGCCCTTTTCCTTCCCCCAAAGGAGAAAGCAGGACCTGGAGAACGGGGTGCCTGGAGGAGAATTTAATTGTGAGTTGTGAAGCCGCCAGCCCCATGCCTTCTGCCACACGGCCAGTTCCCCTTTTCTTCCCCGGGGCCCCCGCCAGATGACCCCAGCAGGGCCCAGCAAACCCGAACGTCGGGACCCTCTCCTGGCACGATCTCCCGGTACACGCTGATGTCTCACTGAGCACAGTGCGACTTCACCCTTGAGGATTATCCATGGGGTCAAAAACACGTACTCGTTAGCCACTCTGCGCTGGGCACGATCGTGGGCCCTACAGATCCAGGACGAGTGAGCCAGAATGTCTGCTGGGAAAGAACTGGCGGTCTGGTGGGTGGACGCGTTCATAAAAACTAATTACAACGTAAGTGGATTTGGCAGTCATTCCAAGAAAATGTCTTCTTGAAAAAGGACCCTCTTCATACCAGGAAAAAAAAATAACCCAACAAACAAACAGCACGCGGGAGGGCCTTGAACTAGCTGGGGAAGCTCCCTCACTCAGAAGGACCAGCATCCTCTCCCAAGGGGTCCAGGCCTCCGACCTCCCGGGTAAGCGGGGGAGGCGGAACCTTGAGGATGCCGCCAGAGCTGGTATTTCCATGACATTGATTCTAAGTATGAATTGGAACTGTTTTAAGGCTTTTTAACTAGACACCCATAGTCACAAGGTTTTCCTTTTTTTGTTTTTTGTTTTGGTTATTGATGGAAAGCAATTGTTAACATATTCAGATAGGATAGATACCAGCTTTTCGTAGGTTCTTTTAGGTAGCCAGCAAATTTGGAAAAGACTGCTTTTCTCCAAGAATCGCCCCCCCCTTCCAAAGTATCCCCACAAAGCTGGAGGGATCAGTCCTAAGACTTCGAGCTCCTGCACCTACCTGGTGGGCATAGCTGACCTGAGCTGACCTGGGTCCATCAGATTCTCTGTCCTGGGAATGGAGAACTGGGACTAGAAGAGGCTAATCTGTCTGCAACGTCCAGGGACAAAGCACCTTCGGGAGCTGGGAGAGCACACCTTCCGCTTTCCACGTCCATGAAAACACAGAGAGACGATGGCAACGGTCACAGAGAGAAGCAGACGCAAAGACGGACAGGGAGCACCACTGGGTCCGGGAAGCGCCCAGCTCTTGGGGCCAGTCCCTGCCCACTGGGGACTCTTCACCCTCGTGCTCTGGGGGATGCCCATGGGTCCTGCACACATTCCCTCTTCTGGGTAAGTCAGCTCAAGTTGGCTTCTGTCACTTGGAAGACAAAAAAAGAGTCTTGTCTAATGCTCCGTCCGTCTGGTCCAGGTCAAGTCCTGCCTACATGAGCAAAACGCCCACGACCTCAGATGTGTTCTCCCTTGGGTGCGCTCAGGATTTCAGGTTTGATTCCCAAGCCCCCGCCTCTGACCTGCTGAATCAGGGTCAGGTACCCACATTTTGTGAGTAGCCATTAGGGTATTCCTGTGGGTGCCAGGGTTAGAACCACCGGATAACACAATAGTCCTTGGCATTGAACTATGATGGACCAAGGGCTGACACAAGCTCTGTCACAACTCTGTGACATAGACACCGCCCATCAGGGGAAATGCTGATCCCTTCTCCAGATGATTCATCCCAGCTCTGCCAGCTCTTACACTTCCGTCTGATCCCTGTCCCCTTACTCACCGGTGACCTGTCTGTTGCTGAGTTTAGAAAGACAAACCAGGCCTAGGCAGCCCTGCCTCTTCCTTCCTTCTGGGAGCTGGCCTGCCTGCAGAGAGCATGGGCTCCCACACCCACTACTCCTCGCTAGAGATCCTCTCCCACAGGCCCTGCCCCTGCTGGCGTGGCTGCAGTGGGGAAGACCCCTGCAGTCCGGCGCGGCTGTGGCAGGGCAGCAAGTTCTCCAGGGGATGTTCAGTGTTATACCTGCAGGGAGAGCTACATCGCCAACCTCCCAAGGTGGCATCTTGGTGCCACCTGGTGTACTTCGGGTCTTACATCACTGTTTGTTTGGAGCTCTGACGGGGAGGAAGGGGCTCTTGATTGTTCTCCCTAAGACCCCTTTAATATTACAGACGTGTTTCCCAATGAGACCACTCTCTGTCCAACACCAAGTTCAAGGTCTGTCCTCTGCCCTTGGGGAAGCTCTGGAGTGGTGCTTCTCAAACTCAATGCGCATACACGTAATGGCAAGGGGTGAAAACTAGGTTTTGATTCTGAAGGTCTGGGGTGGGGCCTGTGAGTCTGCATTTCTAATGAGCTTCCAGGTGACAATGTTCTGTTGGTGAGAAGTCCACACCGCACCCACAAAGTTGTACGAAGGACACCTTCCAGACGGGTCCAGAGCCATACAAGTGTGGTAGAATCCCCCCCACTGAAGATGTCCATGTCTTAATTCCTGGAGTCTGTGATTATGTCACCTTAGGTAGCAGCAGAAAATTAAGGTATAATTAAGGCTGCTACTCAGCTGACCTTAAAGTAGGGAGATTATTTCGGATTAACCAGATAAGCCTGATATTCTTGCAAGGGTCCTTAAAACGGGGAAGGGGGGGCAGAAGCAGAGGCCAGGGGGATGTGATGTGAGCAAGACTCTACCAGCCACGCTGGCTTCGGGGATGGCAGGAGGAGACGCAAGCCAGGGCGTGTGGGCGCCCTGTAGAAGGTGGGAGAGGCAGGGCAACAGGCTCTGCCCTAAGGCCTCCAGAAAGAAGCACGCCCTTTGCACACTGGGATTTCAGCCCTGGCAGACCCACGGCAGACTTCTGACCTACAGACCTGCAAGATAATAAGTGCGGATTGTTTTGAGCCTCTAAGTTTGTGTTAGGTAATTTTTACAGCGTCACCAGGAAACTAATATACAGCTACTTCCTTCATAGCAGCCTTATCTCTGGGGATCAAATATTTATATATAAAAGATGCTTGGTAAAAAAAAAAGAATATGTCTAGGGTCCCTGTATGAAAAATTCTAAAGTTTTAAATGCCAAAACTACCAGACTGCGTGAAGAGGACCCACTAATGCCTCCATGGGCTTGATTTTAAGGTAAGTGAGCATGACGAACACGGCATTAAAAACTCAGGCCTGATTAACTCCCTGATGAAGCACGGCGTGATAAATGCCAGGCGACCAGGACTCCGTGAAAACCAGACCCAGTGCACAGCGTTGGGGAGACTCCCGGTGGGGCTGGATGCCGGGGCCCAGGGAAGGCAGCGTGGGTCACCCCGAGGGTCATAGTGACAGAGGCTTCCAGCCGCAGGGAAGCATCCCACCCCCGCTGCAGAGTCCAGTGTTTCAGATGTTTACTAAAGAGTGGGGAGGAGGGAGACGCCGTGATGCCTTCACTAGCTTAGGGAGACTCCCTCGTCCTGGGCCATGTCTTCACTGACTGGATTTCGGGTTACGAACATCAACTTTCCAAATGCTTCTGCCCAGAGTTGGGAATGGAAGCGCGGCCGCCAGAATTGGCATCACTTGTGTCATTGGGTTCACTGGTTTGCTCAACCACGATTTCATGTATTCTATCGCTGGTTCACTCACCCACCCAGTATCTGTTACGCATCTACCACTTGCCCATCATTGGAAAGACAAGACGAAACCAACCCTACGCAGCGTGGCTCCCAAGGAGCTGCCCGTGCGGCTGCAGAGAAAGGCTGTTCCTACTATGATGGTGATGAGCCCCATGCTTGACGACGGAGCTCTGCCCCCAGGTGCACGGAGAAAGGGCACCCCCCTCAGTCTAGGAAAGGAGGTAAGAAGGGCATCAGAGAGGGCTGGAGGAGGGGGCACTGCTCGAGATGAATCTGAAAGATAAGAATCCGGTCGGAGCGGGCACAAACAGCCTGGCGCTGGGGAAGGGCACAGAATCCTCAGAAACACTGAGAACTGCGTGTGGCTAGAATTCAGGATGCCTTCCTGCAGGGGAACGGGGAGGGGCGAGGCTGGAAAGGCAAGCAGGCGCTGGTCACGGAGGGTTTCATACGCCGTGCTAGAAGACTAAGACAGAGACAATGACTGGAGGGTGGTAAGCACAGCTGTGAGTTCTGGGAAGGCCACCCTGGCGGCTGTGAGGCCAGTGTCCTGGCGGGGAGGGAGGCCAGGTGCAGGTGGGCCCACTGGGAGGCCAGAGGAGCGTAGAGACAGAAGGGGCTACGGTGGAGGTGCTCTTTCTAAGGAAGGACCAGCCTTGGGGATTAACCAAGGTTTGTTCGAAACTGGAATGAGAGGCTCAGAATTTATGCAGGCCCCCTGAACACGTGTGAAAGAAATACTAGGAAGCCGAGAAGTGCGGAAGGCCGTCGCTGGTGCAGGCGACAGGCGCTGCGGCTCAGCAGGAGGTGGTGACCCGAGAGCAGAGGGAAGCGAGGGCTGTGCTCCCCGTGCGTGCCCTTGCGTGTTGTGGTCAGGTGCTGCGATTGCGGGCGTGGCGCCTGCCTTTTCCCTCGCAGCCACTTACTCGGAAAATCTCGTATTCAGAATCTGAGTTCGTTCCTCATTAATTCCGCGGCGCATTTCTGTAACCCAGTGATTGAATTGCCTAAAAGCACCTGCCTGAAATGATTACAACAGAGGAAGCCATGGGGTTGTATTTGATATAAGTGATTTGTTTCCCGAAGTTGTAATTTTATTAAAGGGGGACCCAGTGAACCACCTTCGCAAGTGGAGGTGAGGTCTTAGCTTCTCTGTGAGGTGCCTGGGAGGTTAATGAGCGATTAGCAGGTAACAAATGACAACGTGGCTC
>PVKM010052624.1:0-10198 GCA_004027735.1 Carollia perspicillata
TGTGACAACTACTTTGGCTGTTTAAGTCTTAAAAATTACCTGATGGGTTCTCTGCCCTGGCCCTGACCTCCACATAATTGAGATTTCATAATAATTAAGTACCTTAGATATGACTTGCCCTAATCCATTTTAAGGGGAAAAAAAGGTACGCATGGAAATTACTCAGGAGCTGAAAATTTAAAATAAATCAAATGGTTCTTGGTAGATTCTCAAATAGGCCAACCAGTTTCTACACTGATCCTGGCCATTTGCAAAACCAAAAAAACACTAAACTACTGTCCATAGGATACCGGTCTCAGTCAGGGTAGGCTTGATTGTGCTGCGGAAACTAACAACCCCACAGGATCTGTATCCTCCGCTGACAGTGGCTTTGTTGTCACTCATGCTACAAGACCACCATGAATCACCTCAGGGCCTATGCACTCACCCTGGGACCCAACTCTCTAGCCAATATTGTCAGGCTCCTGGTAGAGGGGAAGAGATGCAAAGATGCATGTGCTGGTGCATAAATGTCCTGCCAAGAAGTGACACACATCACTTCTGTCCTCATTTCACTGGCCAAAGCAAGTCACATGGCCCATCCTTCACTCAGTCAGGCAGGGAGGTACAATCCTCCTCCAGGGAAGGGAACTATGGGAAGGGCACTGGAATACTTGGTAATAGGAAATATATAATCGGCTACAATTAGATGGAGGAAGGGATGCAAACATCAGGGGTGAGTGTCAATCAGCACAGAACAATGACAGCACTCCTTCTCACAGAGGATGGACTTGACCTCAGAATCTCTCTCATGCAGGTATATTCCAGGCAGCCACTATCGAGTGACTGAGCCTGGCAACCAAGATAAAAAGTATTTGCCAACCCTTCTATAAGGTGTCAAATAATCCAATGCCCAGGGTTCAGTGAAGGCTTCCTAGAAGAAATATCTGAGGTGACAATGAGTGACAGCCTAACCAAGTGGTGAGGAGAGAAAGACTCAGGCAGAAGCAGCAGTGTGTGCAAAGCTCTGCAGATGGGAGGGTCACACAGCGTTCCCAGTGCCTGAACTCGTGTGGTGACACAGGGGAGTGAAACACCGAGACACAACAGGTGCTACATAGTTCAAATTGATTTGACTGGATCAATGTGAGGTTTGAAGGAAAAGAAACAGAAGCTTACATTTGGGTTTCTGGCTGGAGCAGAGTGGATGATGCTGCCATTCAGGAACGAGGCACAGGAAGGAAGTCGGTTGGGAAATATGAGGCCAGACCCAGCCATATGAAGTTTGAGTTGCTTGTGGGACATGCATTTAGACATGTAAGTGGGGCCTGCCAAGGGCACAGCTGGAGAAATCAAGGTGGAAAGCTCCAAAAATGGATATGAGCATCACCAGCTCAGAGAGGAAGGCGCTGGGTCTAATGAGACTGCTCAGGGAGCAGGGAGTCTAATGAGACTGCAGTCACAGGGAGAAGCACAGAGACAGGTCCGAGCTCAGAGGAGCACCTCTAGAGGAAGGAGGCTGGTGGGCGTGGGGAGAGAAAGACGGCACAGAGAGACCCAGGAACGTCAAAGTGAAGAGTCAGTGAATCTGCCCATGAGGTGCGGTCCTGGTGACCTGTGACGAGCAGGTCAGGGTCTAGAGAGGTGGGGACAGGAGTGGAGCAGCTTGCAGTGACTAAAGAGTGAACGGAAGGTGAGCAATGTATTGCTTCCACACCCTCCTCCCTGCGCTTAGATACAATCAAATGTTCTTCAGAACAGACATCCCCATTAGAGTTAAAATAAGAAGATAAAAGTTACGTTTTTCTAAAAAATAAAATACTTGTATGGTTCTAACAGTCAAAAAATATATTTTGCAGCATTGTGTCTTCTTTCAAACTTAAAAATGATCACACATCATCTTTTACAGTGTGGCAAAGATACAAAATGTGCACATTGCCTCTGCATTGATAATTCCCAAATTTGTATTTCTAGACCAGATCTCTGCCCCCAGTTCCGGCTGTTGCACTGAACGTCCTGCTCTCCACTCAAAGTAACCTAGCCACGGCTGACCTCTGCCCTCTCATCCTCCTCCAAGTGCCCTGTAAGCCCCGGGAAAATGGAATTCCTGTCCAATCAGACCAATATGGCACTTCAGTTGTTTAAGAGCCACGGGCTCCACAGTGAATTACCTACAAAATAGTATTTATCACCCCAAGAATCTCTGTCTAATGAAACTATAAGCATAGATTCTTGCTATAAACAAAGATACTGTCTATCTTCTAAGTCACAAGGACATGTACGATCCCTCCTTTGGTTCTTCCCCTTACCTACAAGAATATATTTTTAATAACATTATTTTTCAGTCACTGTTGATGTATTAGGTTCGAGCATACAATAGATTACACACAGATACACATTATGAAGTGATCACGCCCACCAATATGTCTAGCACCCATCTGACAGCACGCACAGTCGCTACAGTATCATGGACTACATTCCCTTTGCTGTGCTTTACGTCCCCAGGACTATTCTGTAACTGCCAATCTGTACGCCTTAATCTCTTCCCTTTTCACCCATCCTCCCAACCCCTATCCCATCTGGCAAACATCAAAATGTTCTCTGTATCTATGAGTTTGTTTCTGTTTTGTTTGTTTATTTATTGTTTTTTTTTCAGATTCCACATATAAGTAAAATCATACAGCATTTGCCTTTCTCCGTCTGACTTATTTGACTCAGCACAGTATCATCTAGGTCCATCCATGTTGTTGCAGATGGCAAGATTTCATTCTTTTTTATGGCTGAATCATATCCCATTGTAGGTATGCAGCACTTTTTCTTTATTCAGTCATCTACTGGTGGACACTTACGTTGCTTCCAAAGCTCAGCTTTTGAAAGCATTGCTGCAATGAACAAATGGATGCCTATGTCTTTTTGAATTAGTGTTTTAAGTTTCTTCAGATAAATTCCCAGAAATGGAGTTTCTGGGTCTCTCTTTGTCACTTGTTATAGCCTTTGTTTTAAAGTCTATTTTGTCTGATACAAGTATTGCTGCCCCAGCTTCTCTCTCATCCCATTTTCATAAAATATCTTTCTTTCCTTTTACTTTTAGTCTGTGTGCGTGTCTTTCAATCTGAAGTGAGTCTCTTGTGGAAAGCGTATGTAAGGGTCTTCTTTTGTGATCCATTCAGGTGCTGCATGTCTTTTGATGGGAGCTGTTAATCCATTTACATTTAAAGTAATTGTTAATAAACATGTATTTATTGCCATTTTATTATTCATACTTTTCCTCTTTTTTTCCTCCTTCTTAAAGAAGACCCTTTAATATTTCATATAATATTGATTTGATGATGATGAACTCTTTCAGTTTTTTCTTGTCTGGGAAGTTCTTTATCCTTCTATTCTAAATGATCGCTTTGCTGGGTAGAGTAGTCTTGGTTCTGGGTCCCTGCTTTTCATCCCTTTGAATAGTTCATGTCAATCCCTTTCGGCCTGCAAAGTTTCTGTTGATAAATCAGCTAACTGTTTTATGAGAACTCTCTTGTAAGTAACTAACTGCACTCCTCTTGCTGCTTTTAAGATTCTCTCTTTGTCTTTAATCTCTGGCATTTAATTATGATGTGTTTTGGTGTGCACCTGTTTGGGTTCATCTTGTTTGGGATTCTGCACTTCCTGGACTTACCTAGTTCCTTCACCAACTTAGGGATATTTTCTGTCATAATTTTTTTAAACAATGGTTTTCAATTCCTTGCTGTCTCTTTTCTCTTTCTGGTATCCCATGATGCAAATGTTGGTACATTTGATATTATCCCAGAGGCTCTCTCTCTCTCTCTCTCTCTTTTTTTCTGGATTCTTTTTTTCTTTTTGTTGTTCTGATTGGGTGTTTCCTGCTTCTTTACCTTCCCAATCACTGATTTGATCCTCAGCTTTATCAACTCTACTGTTGGTTCCCCATAATGTATTCATTTCAGTTAGTGTATTATTCATTTCTTACTGGTTATTTTTTATGGATTCTGTGCCCCTGTTTATGCTGTTAAAGTTCTCATTAAGTTCCTTAAGCATCCTCATTATTTTGAACTCTGTATCAGATACGTTGATTGCCTTTATTTTGTTTAGTTCTTCTTCTGGAGACTTCTCCTATTCTTTCATTTAGGGCATGTTTCTTTGTCTCTCCATTTTAGCCATCTCCCTGTGTTTGTTTCTATGCATCAGGGAGAGCTATCATATCTCTTGATCTTGGCAGAGTGATTTTAGGTAGTAGGCATCCTGTGAGTCCCAGTGGCACAGTCTCCCTCGTCATCTGAGTTGGGTGCTATAGGTGTGTCCCTTGTGTGGGTTGTGTGTGCCCTCTGTTTGTAGTTGAGACTTAACTGCTGTTTGGAGGAATTGACCTTCAGGTTAATTGGTTGTAAGCTCTGGCCATGACTAAAGTAGAGGAGCCATTGTGCATGGGTTGACCCTATACAGGAAGATTCACTTTAGTGGATCTTCCACTAAGTCTGTCCTTTGAGTGGGGCCGTTTGTGGAGATGGTTTGGTGGTGCTCTGGTATGATCTGAATGAAGCTGTCTACTGGCTGTGTTGGTTCTGAAGCCTCATGGGAGGTGCAGGCCAAGGTCAGCTTTTGCCTATGCAATGTCCAGGGCCACCTGGCATGATTATAAAGTAATCTGCAGATGGTTGGCACCAGTCCTAAGCTTGGAGTTGCCTGGGAACAACTGAGTTTCAAACTAAGGTCAGCTGCTACTAATGCTGGTGTTGAGGCTGCTTAGTAAAAGGTAAGGGGCATGCTGAGACCAAATGCTGCTTGTCTGAGGTTTGTGAACCTTTCGGACATTTTAGGAAAGTCCAAAGCATGAGACAAAATAGGCCATTTGTATGGAAAAGTCACTGGGTGCAGCTTATGTGGGCCTGCAAGTTGGGTAGAGTCGAGTCTCAGGGAATCACCAGGGCTGAGAGAACACTGTTAGCCAAGCTGATGGAAACTCAGATGTGGAGCTAGCCTATTCCTGCAGGATGGGGGCATAGCAAAGGACCAATAGCTTCTGCCAGAACTTCTGACTGGGAGTAAGCTGCCCCTCCAGCCATCACCCTGAAGTTAGATAATTCAGTTCCTCCCCTTTTGTCCCTGGCTGCCCCAGAGCTGGAGCTCAGAGTGAGTCTGAGTAAGTTTATGCACTGGCTCTTTAAGAGGAAGACCTGGGACTTCAGCAGCCTTCCCTCTATCTCAGCCACAATCTCTGCTGGTTTTCACAGCCAGAGTTATGGGGACTTCTCTTCCCAGCACTGGAACCCTAGGCTGGGGATGCCTGGGGTGGGACTGCAGAAGTCCTCAGGAGGGACTTCTGCAGCCAAGATCTCTCTCCCAATTTTTAGCCACCACATTCGGGTGTAGGGTTAGCCCATTCTGCAACTCTCAGTGTGCAGTCTCAATGTGTCTTGTTTTTCACATCCTTAGTTATAGGACTTCTGTTCAGCTGTACTTCTGATAGTTCTCAATGATGGTTGTTCTGTAGTTTAGTTGTAACTTTGAAGGGGTCTTGGGAGGAAATGAGCACAGCATTTACCTACTCCACCATCTTGACTTGAAGGTCCAAGAATGTATATCTACAATGAACAAATTAGTCACACAACATTTTTGTTCTATGCACCTCACTGATCGGGTATTACACTAAGTCACTTGGGGCCAAATGTCAGCTTTTAGCAATAGAAAGCTGAGCAGCCTCCCTGTCCCCATCCAGCTTTGCCATTAGCCATTTCCCACTTGACTCAGAACACACAGCTCATGGTTGTTGGTTCCTGCTGTTCACTTCCTGCTGTTCATTCTAAATACATTTCTCTACTGAACTTGAGATATACATATTCAACTGGTTAGCACACAGGTCTGCTCAGATGTCCTGCAAAGACTTCAGACTCAGCATAACCAAAACCAGGTTCATCACCCACCCCATTAAAAAAGTCTATTTCCTCCCCAGTGGCCCATGACCATCCAACCTTGGCACAACTTTGACTCTTCCTTCTCCTCCAGAGCCCAAGGTCAACTCCACCTCCCGAATCTCCCTCGGATTGTTTGTGTGTTTCCTTCCCTACCACCACTTCCTGTGTCCCCAGCCACCATCCTTTGTTTCTGGGCTTACTAAAATAGCCCTTGACTAGAAGCAAGGAAACATGGTAGTGTTGCACAATTAGCTAAGACTCTCAATGTCTACAAGTACAATTCCATTGTGGGTGGGGTGGGGTGGGGTGGGTGGCCCCTTATAATATCTGTTATAACATTTTCCTGTCTGAATATTTGAACTTAAATCCTTATTTTTCTCAAAAATATCTTGAGAATGTTTAATGTGGTTGTGACATTTCAATACAATAAGTGGAAGAATAAAGGATCAAGGATCCTAGCTAGGTTTTATGTTTTTCTACTGTACAGAAATATACTATGAGATAATCAGGCAGCCTACAAAATACAGTGCTGCTATAAAACATAAACACAATTAATCCCTTCATCCATTTAGCTACCAGGTACCTTCAAGTTCTTCTCTAAAATTTTCCCCAAACTCAATCATGTTCTCCATCTCCCCAGCTGAAATTCTTAGTATGTTGTATTTAGATTGCTACCACAGGATACTTTTTTCTCACTGTATAGTTGCTACCAATAATTTATCCGTAATTAATTTAATCCTATATCGTGGCATTTTTTCAAATTTGTTAAGGTCAATTTGAATTATTTCATGTGTTACAGAGTATCAGCAACTCCATGAAATCTGCAAAGTTGATTTCATTTTCCCCAGTTCTTAATCAAGCTACCTACAGACATATTAAGCTGAAATAGTCCCTATGTGCTATCACTCCATTGCCTGTTAAAACAATGATTTTAAAAAATGATAAATGTTCTCTGGATGTGGCATTCATTCATTCATTCATATACCATTACTACAGTCAAAATTATCAGCTTACTAGATTTAAATTGAACACAGCTATTATTGTTCCACTATTGTACCTGCCCTTTCCTTCATATATATTCAATACAAGGCAGTTAGATTAGCCTAATGTCATTGAGTTTATACAAAACTCATTTGGTAACTAGATTCCTCTTGAAATGGTAGTAAATTATTTAACAATTTATCCTGATATCTCTTCACGCGTCTGACATTAGGCTGTTGTCTGTTAATTCCACGGTCAATGTATTTGGCTCTGTATTTTTTAAGCTAGTCACAATACTTAACATGTTTTCGTTCCCAGGGACTTCTCTTTATCTCCACAGTTCAAAAATAATAATGATGATGATGCGCCACGGCAGTGGCACCCACCAGTTCCTTCAGTACGCAGCGTGCCTGACCAACACAAATAGTCCCCGTCCTTCAAAGCACTTTTTAACTCTTTTTCTGTTTTGACTCTCTTTACTTTCATCAAAACTGGGAACTGTTCCAGCCCCTTCACATCTGATATCTCTCATGAAGAGTGAATTGAATAAGACATTAAAAGCCTCTGCCTTTTCACCAGCTTCTGTTATCGGTTTTCCCGGCCTGTCCATCAGGGACCCATGCCAAGCAACTGGTGAAATTATATTACAACAAAGTCTTTCTGAAACTCACAGTAACCAGCCCACATGGACAGAGGCCAAAGTGGACTCAAAGTATATTCTCTCTGATCTAGGAAACGTTTATGACAAGAGAATAAGAGAGAATATAGATCGCCTTTTTCAATTTTTCAATTTTATTTTTTTTTCTCGGCCTCATGTGCACCTTCCAAACGGAAGGAAAAAGAGAGAATTTTTTAAGAGCATCTACATTGATTTAAAATCAGGTCATTTCATTTTAACACCAGCAAGTGAAGATTCTTCAAGATCTGGTCTTTTCTCATCAGGCTGTGTCTGCCTCGGTGACCCAGAGGAGAAGTGTTTGGCGAGGATACACATGGTGGTACCAGTGTCGACTGGCCCAGCACGTCCGATGCATTTTCTTAGAGAACCATGAGTTGGACAAAATTTTCTAAGTGGAAATGAAAGAAATCAGCAGGAAATGGTGGCTTCCAGGCTCTCTTGGTTTCCTTCTGTCTCCTCCTCCCATTACACAGCACTTCGAAAGAACCAGGTACCCAGAGCCAAGTTCATCAGCCCCTCCACCAGCAGGGAAAAAATTCTGTTGGTGTTTATCCAGCCTGCTAAGCCCGTGAAAACTGAATAACATTTCCAAACTGCCACTCTTGCCAAGAAGCTGAAACAGAAGAAAGAATGTGCAACTAGATGTGGTCAAAATGTTTTAAGTACTTCCTTCAAGATTAAAGAGAGTTGCTAGAAGATATGTAGGGCCTCTTTGGCTCCTGTATCCATAAATCTCTATCTTGATCAAATATGTCTCGGTTCACCCACTAGAAGAGGGGAAAAATATTTTATCCTGAAAAATCTACTGCTTCATACACAAATCACTACACTTGTGAAAAATCTTTTTTTTTAATGTCCTAGACTGGTTTGCTAAGCCTCGACTGCATGTGTTATTCATACTCCATGAATCACACCAAAGTTCTCACTGACCTTCTTTTATACAGAGGTAATTTTTTTTCTTAGAACCAGGAAACATTTTGTCATCTTTGTGAAAGACTATTTTCCATGCCAACCTTCCCTTAGAAAATTCTATTTATCTGTGGTTTGACACTTTAAGAATCATTACTCAATTTAATTTGTTCTTATAAGTCCTTAAGAGTCTAAAGAAAGCCCGCAGTCAGCAACCGTTTAAAACCTGTCCCTTCTCCGATGTCACTCTTTGGTGGTAGCATGTGTTTTACAGGTGCCAACAACAGATGACAGAGTCAGGTCACCTCTGTCTCCCAAGACTCACATCATTGAAAGTGAGTTTCACTGAACCAGATTCACCAACGGGAAGATAACAACACTGTAGGAGAGACTAGAATTCCTCACCCTCAACTATTCTTCAATGCTGAGGAAGAGAAGACTAGGGCCCAGAGACAGAACCGGTGGCTGCAATAGCATACAAAAAGTAAATAAATAAGCTCCCTAGTCTGATCAGGTAAAGGGATCCAAAGTGTAGGTGTCCCTGTTTTTTATACCAGTGCATCCAAAATCTACCACCATTAAGCATCGTCATTCATGGACCGCCTGCGTCAAAAGTCAATGGGAGTGTTTGTTTAAAACACAGTGTCCCAGGCCTTGTCTCAGACCAACTATAACATCAGAATCTAAAAGGTGGGGTCCAAGAACCATCTCCCTAGACGATCTTAGGTCCACTGAAGTTTCAGAACCCCTGCCCTAAAAGACAAATCTTACAAGTGTTCTACCCAACAGGGTTATTGCATGGGCAATAAAATCTAAGGACATTTGGCCGGGAACAGATTGAGTTGGGGAAAATCTAGCCCTTGATAAGGGGATCAAGGTCGAAATGCAAGAAATTGATAAGGAGAAGAGATGGCCCAAACCAACTACAAGCTCCTCTAGATGGGGAAATTATTTTTAATTCTAAATCAATAAACTTTCGGAAAAGACTGAGTTGAGGGTGTTACTCTATGATATTAGCATAATTCTACCTTTAAAACCAAACCACTACACTGCTATTCAAATTAAGGATTCTGAAGCAAATCGGATTATTTAAAGCATAACATAAGTATGTAATACATGGATCATAAAGCATGGGAAGAACGACCTGAATCAGAATGGCTATTTTCTCTTAAACCTTGAAAATTTTTCCATATTAATTCACCTTAAATTGAATTTAGAACATGCTGTGCTCAAAGACAGAGGATATCCCAATGGCATTTGTTTCTTGGTCACTGGTTAGCTTCATGCTGTCTCGGTTAGAAGTAATCTACTGACACTGATTTTGAGAATGTGGCCGGGAAGGCTTGGAGTTAGCTTTCTCATGCCGCCTCCCCCACCAGTCATCCCCACTGTGAAAAAGAAGCCAGAACTGGAGTGTAAGAAAACCTGTTGTCTCCACTAACCCACTAACTAGATTGGATAAATCATTTAACCTCACAGGATACAGCTTCCACATTGATACAATGAAGAAGTTAGACCACATTATCTTCTGGCTCTCAGATTCTAAGTTTAACAGTAAACATAACGGTGAAACTATGCTTTTTTTTTTTTTGCATTAAGTAGGATGGAACCTATAGGATCTCAATTTATTTTCCTCTAAAGAGAAATGTGTATGTCAAATGTTCCTATTGTTAATATTGTGACTTTGGCTAGGAAAACAAAAAAGATTCTGTCTGAAAGAAAGAAAATCTACTTT
>PVKM010052625.1:0-10206 GCA_004027735.1 Carollia perspicillata
GAATCTGTCTATGAATAGATGAGCCATACGGTGTTGGAGTTGGAAGCAGTTTACATTTTTTTCACCCAGACACTCAGTTTACATGTGGGGCCACAGAGACTGAGTCTGAATGACTGCCTGGGGTTATCTAGGATGTGAGGGGTAGGTACTATGGTAGAACTGGGTCTCTGGAACCCCAGACAGGGACTCTTCTTATCCTCCATTAACAGGGCATGGAAGGAAAGACAGGTCCTTAGAAGGTACATTTGTGGGCCACAAGGACACCCAGCCAGGGGGGAAATGACACAGAGGTGTGAGTGTGAAGAGTCTGGGTGATGATAGATGGACTCATATGGCTGAGCCCAAGGCCCTAGATGATGCTACAGTAAGAAACGAGACTGGAAAGGCAGAGAATAAGTCCTGCTTTGTATAGCCCTATATTTTATAATTATATAATAGTTGCTAGAATGTATATAACACTTTAGAGTTTGGCAAGATAATGAATTGACATAGATTATCTTACTTGATACTTACCCCTGTCCTTTACAGACAGAAAATAAAAAGAATGTTCTCAAGACTTGTCCCAGATCACACATCAAGCATGCAGAGAGGCTGGGACTTGAAATTCAAATTCCTTTCACCAGGTATACTGTTTCCCAACCCAGATGCTAAATCAGTAAGCAATTTGCACACAGAGTATGATATCACTGTTTTTGCAGGAAAATGTACAGACCTGTGTTGTTGCTTTCTTCACAGTGTCAATCTTGAAATAGAAAGTTCCATTATTCTCTGCATTAAGCTTTGCGATGGAATGTTTCAGAGGCCTCTTTAGTTGTGGGCTATCAACAGGGATCTCACTGGGGCAACCCAAGCAGCGTAGTTTCAAATCCTCCCCTGAAAGAATCAGGCTTTACGTCAGCATGTGACTGAAGGAGCAATCTAGCTCAGTACCTCTCCTCCTCATGGTCTAGCATGCATTTGCAGGGGCCCATGCGGCAGCCCAAAGCCCAGTAGCAAATGGGTGCCTTTCTCACCTTCCCCTTACTGCCTCTCCTCTTTCCTCTCCTCAGAGTCAAGTGTATTTAGGGAAACTTTCATTTGGTAGGTGTTAGTTTGTGACTCAATCTACATGCTTCATTTTTTTCTGTTTTTGCATTTTTATAGAAAGTATAAAAAGCAATGCTAAATGTAAAAGGAATGACTATCTAGTGTGAAAATTTTAAGTCCTAGTATTCTAGTGACCAGGCAGGTTCAGCAATATTTCTCATCATGGAATTTAAGCAAAGAGCTCCGAAGTATGAGAAAAGCCAACACTTGGTGTAAGAAATATTAGCTTGCCCTGGCTGGTTTAGCTCAGTGGATTGAGCACGGGCCTGTGAAGCAAAGGGTCGCCGGTTCAATTCCCAGTCAGGGCACATGCCTGGGCTGCAGGCCAGGTCCCCAGTGGGAGACCCATGAGAGGCAACCACACATTGATGTTTCTCTCCCACTCTTTCTCCTTCCCTTCCCCTCTCTCTACAAATAAATAAATAAAATATTTTTTTTTAAAAAGGAATATTAGCTTGACCATAAACTCTCACTATCTCCCTTTTCCTGAATTATAACATTCAGGAGGAAAGAGTCTTTAATTGAAAGGATTTCATTTTGAGTGATTAAACATGAGATACTCTTTTCCAGGTTAACAGCACCTGAAGCAGGGACATCTTATACACAAGGAAGACCAGATGGCATTGTATCAGGAGCCCAGCTTTGCCCACAGAACATAACTCTTTTCTTCTGTCACCATATTCCCTTCTGGCACTTTCAGAGCAATCTCAACTGCATCTGCTACAGCACAGTTGTGCAGAGGTCTGTTGATCATATAAACTTTGTGCCATATCATGGGACCCAAAGCACGAAGTATATTAAAAAACCTAGCCAATTGTCTGGGATCAACATGTACGATATTAGAGCACACACACACATTACCCCATACCTGGATGAAGTTTACACTTCTGTGAGAAGGAAACAATTCTTTGCTGAAGATCCATGTATGCGTGATCTGTACATTCACCAGTATCCTAGTTGTTAATATAAGTACATAAGTTCAAAACATTTTTAAGAACCTTTCAAGTAAGCAATTAGTAAAAATAAATATAGGATGTCGACTTTACATAGAAAACAAAACAAAATATGATCCAATTGCTAAAGAGATCATAAGAAACAATTAGATATTAGCATCAATGATAATAAATGCATATACACAAACACATAGAAACATGAAATAAAGTGACAAGAATACCTAATATAGAAATAATAATCACATAATCACATTGAGTGGGTAAAATTTTTTTGAAGTATAGACCTCAGATTATGTTCAAAGCAAAAGTAATATAGTATATATTCAAGAGTAGTATCTTGTAATATAGAAGATAAAGGAAGATTAACATAATGGATGAGCAAAGCTATATGAGACAAATATAAACAAAAAAGAAGCTAGAGTATTATTAATATAACATCACTAATCCCAGGTATCAAAAAAATCATAATGGTAGTAAAAAAATTATTTTAATACAAGATACAGTAAGATATAGTCTAGAAGCATGAAGTCAAAATACATACAGCAAAAATTAGATACATGAATAGAGATAGATTAAAATAAGGGTGGTGGGGAAATATAATGTACAACTATAAATCTAAGGCAGACCAAAGGGATAAAAAATAAATAAGGTCATAGAAGACTGGAGTAACATAATTTATTTAAGTGATATTTTCATATGTTACATATTATTTAAATGATATTTTTATAAGTATAATATAGATTTTTTAAAATAGTTTTTACATTGTTTTACAAGAAAGGGTCAATAAATTTTCAAATCCAAACAATACTGGTCATGTTCTTTGACCTGAGAACCAAGAAGAAAAAAATCTCTAAAAATTAGTAAGTTTAAATAAATGAACAAAAACTAACTACTTGGAAATCTAAACTCAACTGGCTAAGAGTTAGGGTCTTCCTTAAATGAGGAAAAATATAAAAAAACAAAACAAGAAGAATAAAAATTTTACAAAATGTTGCCAGAGCAGCATTTAGAATTTAAATCATCATTTTATATGCTTTCAAAATTTAAAAAGAGAGAGGCTAAAATAAAACAAATCTTAATTTAATTTAAAAGAAGAGATAGGCAAAAGCAAGTAAAGTAACCTCACATTTGGGTAATTATCTGAAGAAGTTAGAGAAAGGGAACAAAATAATAGCCTTAAGCACAGCAAAAAGGAAGAGACAATGAAGCAAAACTGATAAACTAGAAAACAAACAGCACTGGCATTAATAAATGAATATAAATGATTATTCTTCAGGTAAGGAAAAAGGCAAACACAAAAAAGGCAACATAGCAAAGTTTACAGAGAAGAACAACCACATAAGAGAATATTTATGAACAAGTGTATGCTAATTTAAATCCCTTCAAAATGGATACTTTTCTGGAAATCTATAAGTAGCCAACACTGATTAAAAACAAGAAAAAAATTCTAAACCAAAAACACAAACAGTCTAATTAAGAAATAGGCAAAGGACCTGAATAGACACTTCTCCAAAGAGGACCCAGAGATGGCCAATAGACATGAAAAGATGCTCAACATCACTAATCGTCAGAGAAATGCCAATTAAAACAACAATGAGATATCACCACATGCCTGTCAGAATGGTTATCTTCAATAAATCAACAAATATCAAGTGTTGGTGAGGATGTGGAGAAAAGGGAACCCTTGTGCACAGTTGGTGGATATGCAGATTGGTGCAGCCATTGTGGAAAGCAGTATGGAACTACCTCAAAACATTAAAAATAGAACTGTATTATGTATGACCCAGTGATTCCACTTCTGGGAATTTACTTGAAGAAACCCGAAACACTAATTAAAAAGGACATAAGCACCTATATGTTACAGAAGACTGTTCTGTGTGGCATGGGAAATGTAGCCCAGCTCCCACTTGGAAAGGTCAGTGGAAAGCGAGGTCCAGTGCATGGGACACATGCCCATGGATAGGTTCTCCCATGGGCAATCAGGCCTGCATTGTACCCTGGCTGCTTTGAGACTTGCTTTTGCTAAAACTCTCACCCTGAATTGAGGCAGTAAATGTTTACCGCATATCCTTAAAGTAACTTCCTAAAATCTACGCTAAACCTCCCAAGGATGAGTGTAACCAGTTCAACCACTTTTCCCTTTACATTTGCAAATATCCTTCTTTTTCGATGTAATTAGCAACATCCTCTCCATTGTTTTCTGTAAAAGGTAACCACCTAAATTGAACCTGTGCATAATAAATAAGGACCATCCTCAATGTAAGGTGCCCAGAAAAGCAATAAAAACTTGTCCAGGCAAGGGGCCAGCCCTCTCTTTCACTGAGAGAGTGGTCATGTCATCCCTTTTTCTCTACAGGATTTCTGTAGTCCATGTGAATTTGTCTCATCTCATCCATAATGCCATGGACACTGCAGGCTGGTATCAGCATCACTATGTTCATTGCAGTATTATTTACAGTAGCCAAAATTTGGAAACAGCCCAAGTGTCCATCAGTAGATGAGTGGACAAAACAGCTATAGTATATTTCACAATGGAATAGTACTCAGCCATAAAATAGAAGAAAAGTTTACCCTTAGTGACAGCATGTATGGGCCTATAGAATATTATGCTAAGTGAAATAAGTCAGTCAAAGAAAGACAAATATCATATTATTTCACTCATATGTGGAATCTAATGAACAAACTGAACTAACAAGCCAAATAAAGACAGACTCATAGAAATAGAGCAGGCTCACAGCTCTGGGGAGGGGTTGCAAGTGGGGGTAGTGGAGGGATTGACCAAAAAAGGAAAAAGAGAGAGAGAAAGAACTCATAGAAGACTTCTGGTCAAGATGGCAGTGTAGGCAGACATAGCACAACTCTTCACACAACCACATCAAAATTGCAACTAAAATCCAGAACAACCAACACTCAGAACTATCAGAAATTGAATTGAATGGAAGTCTCACAACTATGGAATTAAACAAACCACATCCATTTAGGCTGGTAGAAGGGGCACAAATATGAAATGGGCTTTATCCACATTGGTAGATAAAAATTCAAGAGGGATATCTCAGGGGCAGGGAGCTCCAGCCTCAACCAGGCCCCCAGCCCAGGGTTCCAGTGCCAGGAAGATAAGTTCTTACAACTTCCAGCTGCAAAAATCAGTGGGGATTGAGTTGATGGAAGAAACTGGTGGAACCCCAAGCAGTTTCTCTTAAAGAACCCACACATGGACTCACCTACTCAGACTCACTTTCTCTGAGTACCAGCACCAGGGTGGTTTGAAAAGTCCCAGTGGTATACTAGGAGGAACTGAAGTACTTGACATCAAGGGGAGCAGAGGCCATTGTCCCTTTTCTAAACCATTCCCCCACAGAGCTGGCAAGCTGGTGCCATATCTGAGACTTCATCAACTTGGCAAACATTGTTTGACCTGCCTTGGAGATCCCCAGAGACTCTGCCCCACCCAGTTTATGGGCCCACCCAAGATGCTTTTCCATATCAATGGCTGGTCTTGGTTCATGCTTCACAACTTCCTAAATCCTATCAAACAAGTAACAGCTGACTTCAGTGAGCCCCAAGTCTGGCACTAGCAGCAGCCATCCTAAATTCACAGCTTGGCTTCCCCTGGGACTCTCCAAGCCCAGCACAAGTAGTAGCCATCTCAGATTGCTTTATAGTTCAGGCAGGGTGGACCAGGGCAAAACACAGGTGGAGGTTGACGTTGGCCTGTACCACCCAGGAAACCCTAGAGCCAGTGCACCCAGTAGACAACTACAGACCACATCAGAGCCCCACCACCCTGCCCCTGCAAAGTTGATCCTCCACGGAGGTCACTGGTCACAGCCAATCCTTGTAGCCAATCCTGACTGGCTTGGGTGAGTCCCTCCCATTGATCTGCCTACAGCAACCAAAATCAATTACAAGAGAAGGGTATACTTAGCAAAGGGCACACCTAAAGTCCCCAGCTTGGGTGATAGGGGAGGTTATGCCACTGGACCCTAGAGGATACCTACTGCATTAGTCCACATAAGACACAGAGTCAAAGCAGTTCTACTGAATACATAGGAACAAACACAAGGAGGCTGCCAAAATGAGGAGACAAAGAAACATGGCCCAAATGAAAGAATAGAACAACACTCCATAAAAATAGCTAAACAAAATGGAGATAAACAATCTATCAGATGCAGAGGTCAAAACACTGGTTATAAGGCTGCTCAAAGAACTTAGTAAGGACCTCAACAGCATAAAAAAAGATCCAGTCAGAAATGAAGGATACAGTAATTGAAATAAAGAACAATTTACAGGGAAACAACAGTTGAGTGGATGAAGCCAAGAATCAAACCAATGATATAAAATATAAGGAGGTAAAAACAACCAATCAAAACAACAACAAGAAAAAAGAACCCAGGAAATGAGGATAGTATAAGTAACCTCTGGGACAACTTCAAGTATTCTAACATTTGCATCAGAGGGGTGCCAGCAGGAGAAGAGAAAGAGCAAGAAATTGGAAATCTATTTGAAAAAATAATGAAAGAAAACTTTCTTAATTTGGTGAAGAAAAATATCCAGGAAGCACAGAGATGGATGCAAAGAGGCCAAGATACATCATAATAAAAGGCCAAAGGTGAAAAATAAAAAGAGGATCTTAAAAGTCACAAGAGAAAAGAAGTTAACTATCTATAACTTCTACCTATACCAATAAGACTGTCAGTTGATTTCTCAAAAGAAACTTTGCAGGTTAGAAGGGATTGACAAGAAATATTCAAAGTCATGAAAAGCAGGGACCTACAGCCAAGATTGCTCTACTCAACAAAGCTATCATTTAGAATTGAAGGGCAGATAAAGAGCTTCCCAGACAAGAAAAAACTAAAAGAGTTCATCATCACCAAGATGGGAGGGGGTGTGGAGGAAAGAGTGAAGAGGTGAGGGGATAAGAAGTATAACTAGGTAGTTACAGAATAGCCATGAGGATGTGAAATACAGTACAGGAAATGGAGTAGTCAAAGAGTTTATACATATGACCCATAGACATGAACAGTGGTGGGGGGTTGCCTTAGGGGGTAGGGAGTACTGGGTAGAGGGGTGGAAGAAGGGGAAACATCAGGACAACTGTAATAACATAATCAATAAAATATAATTAAAAAAATAACTCATGGACAAAGACTAGTGTGGTGATTGAGAGGTCAGGTGGGTGGAGGTGGAGGAGTGCATGGGCAGTGGGTATAAAAGGTGATGGAAAAATTAAAATAAAATAAAGTAAAATCTTTATACGGACCAATTACTGAAGTACTGCATAATGTTGTCATTATTGTTAACTTCTGTTCAACTTCTCACCTCCAAACAACATAAATGTTTTATAGATAAATAATTTTTTAAATTAAAGAAACATATAGTTCCATGCTACATCAACTGTGTCTGAATATAGAAAATAGTGGCAAACAACTGAACTGAAAAATAGAAGGCAGCAGGAAAAGACCAAGACCAAATATGACATTCACTGACTCCATGAAAGAAGTCACAGAAATGGCCCACAGGCACCCAGCAGAGCTGTTGAGATCAGGACAGTGTGGCCACCACTCATCTGTAAGGTCACCACGAGTCAGAGCTGATTCAGCTGCATGTAACTCCCACCCAATTTATTCTATAAAACTAATCTGAATAGCAAAACTTGAAAAAACAGAATATACACACACACCCAGAAAACTGTCAAACCATTTGACATAGATGTCAAACACAGATGTCAAACATACTTATAAACATAGATGTAGAATTCTGAAATACACTGTAAATAAAATGCAAATGCATCTTTAAAAAATAATTAACACTAAACAAACAGGGTTTAAGATTTTAGAGATTACTATTAGGAAAGTTGTTAAAACAACGTAACAGATTAAATTAAAAATACATAACATGGTACTTTGATACATATCCAAAGGATTTATTACACTAATGACAACTATTTTCTCTTTAAAAATTTTTGGATGCATTTGGGTGACATTGGTTAATAAAAATTATATAGGTTTCAAGCATACAATTCTATAGTACATCATCTGTATATTGTATTTTGTGTTCACCGCCCAAAGTCAAGTTTCCTTCTGTCACTGTTTATCCCCCTTTTACCTTCTACTTACCCCCTACCTGATTTTCCCTCTGGTAATCACCACACTGTGTCTGTGTCTACGGTTTTTGTTTGTTTTTCTGCTTAACCCCTCATCCCTTTTACCCAGCCCCCTAACCCACCTCCCCTCTGACAGCAGTCAGTCTGTTCTCTGTGTCTATGAGTCTGCTAAACACATTTCTCATTTAAAAACAAAACAAACCTCTTTAAAAGCAGGAATGTAAGGATCTTCTTTAAAATGACATGAATGTCTACCTGGAACCCACAGCAAATATTAATAAGAACAAAACTCGAGAGCCTTTCCCAATAAAATTAGAAATAAAACATAAATTTGTGTGAAATATCTCTGGGCACTTGGGTCAATTCATTGAGACACAGAACAACAAATAAGTACTGGAAAAGAGGAGATGAAATAATATTTTTTTAGTTTGTAACTAGAACAATCAAAAGAGTCAATGCAAAGCTGCTGGAGTTAACCAGAGAGTTCACTTGCTGAATATAAGGTGACTGTATCAAAATTGATGTATTTATACCCAAAATAACATTTAAAAGAGAATAAAATTAAATAATCATAAGATTTAATTCCTAAGAGCAATAACCAAAAATAAATACACATAACCCGCCAAAACTAGAAATAACTTTAGTGAGCAATGTTCTGAATATATATAAATAAAATCACACCACCTTCAGAAATTTAAAATAAAACTCGACTGAGTTCCAAGTTCTCAACTGAAAAGACTATCTATAGTATATAGGCCAATTCTCCTCAAATTAATTTAGGAATGTAATGAAATTCCAATCTACATGACAATGTAAGTTTATCTTGTAAACTTATTCTAAGGCTGGTTTTGAGGATATAAACGCTAGAATAGGAAATCACACATTTAAACCTACTACGAAGCTATGGCTGTTAAAACATGGTGATACAAATACAGAGGACAGGTTTTTCATGAGAAACTATTATACGATAAAAGTTGTCACAAATTTATGTATAAGGGAAAAATGTTGAAATACCCGGTTATCCTCTTGAAACACAACTCAATTTAGAGACCTCACAAGATACACTAAAATTAATTCCAGATAGTTTCATAAATTATGTTTAAAAATACTGACCCTAGACAAACTGGGTGGCAGGGAGAGATGAATGCAGAGCAAATGGTGGAAGAATTCAAAAGGAAAATATTGTTAGATGTGGCCACCTATAAGCAAAATCTATTTGTAAGTCAGAAATACCACAATGAAAGCTAAAAATTAAATAACTGAGAAAAATATGACAAAGTACTGATACCTTTGATAGCCAATATCCTTTTCCAAATCATTAAGATTTATCCCAAAAAGAAATGGGTACAGGATATAGAAAAAAATTCATAAATTCAACTTATAAATTTCTAACAAATATATGAAAACAAGAAAATATGCCAAATACAGAAATAACTTTATTCTCAAGACTATTAGGTGAGTTGTTAATTATAATAAAAAATGGAAACAACCTAAATGTCTAACTATAGTTATTCAAAAAAAATCTGTGTTATCTTTAATAGGGTATTATCTAGTAATTTAGGAGAAAGTTTATCAGGAGTTTTAATGACATAGAAAAAGTCTTAGGTGAAAAATGAAACATGTGAAATAATTACAACTATTACCAGGAAAGAAGATCACCACAAATTGTTTATATTCTGCCCCCCACCGCACCACCCCTCCAAACAAAAAGATAAGAGGGAGTTACAATAAGATGTCTTTGGGTATTAGAGTATGTGATTCGATATTATCTTTTTCTATGTTTCTGCTTTGCCTTGAAATTTTCTATCAATCTTTACTCCCAGTGAGGAAACATATATATAATAGATGTCATAGCTGTTAAAGATACAAGAAATACCGCACTATAATACCTTAATTTTGAATGGGGAGAAGGATGCTGGAAGTAGCCCTGAGGTTCTCAATTCTATCAGCATATTTGATTCACAAGAAGCTTTTATTCCGACTCCAGAAACCCACCCCTGACCAACTAAGTCACAATGTCTGGGGAAGGGCCTAGGAATAGTTATTTTAAAACTGGCAAAGTGA
>PVKM010052626.1:0-10207 GCA_004027735.1 Carollia perspicillata
GCAAAATTTTGCCAGAGAAGTACAACTGGCAGGTCCCGTATGCCCTCGGTCTCTTCGAATTATTTTTGCCAAAGCCAAATGGCTGCATTTCATACAGTTTTCAGTCCAGTATGACAGATGCTGAAGAGCAAAGTTCTGCAGATGCAATCTTTTTACAGAGGGAAGTGATTTGCTCTTATTAAAAAGTCTGAATGGGGACCAGAGGGAGGACAAGGAGGAACAGGAAACAATAGAATGGGATCTGGGTCCAAGGCCATCCCTAGGTGCCTCATACACACAGCCAAGAACTGAAGTCAAGCAGATGTGAGTCTATCCTTTGAGACCTCACAGTCTGGGACCAACGCTGGCTCAAATACATGATTAAACACCGCCTCATTCAACTATACAAATACTCAACATCAACTAAAATAGATTTCTTTATTGATAGAAATAAAACTTCAAGCATTATTAGCTAGTGTTACCTCAATAAATATAAAAATGCAAGCAAATAAAAATAATCTACCTCCTCCCACTGCAGTATAGAATATAAATCGAGATACCTTTTTTATAAACAGCTAACAATGGATGCTTCCAGAACCACTCTTCCCTTACCTTGTTCAGAAGGTGTCCATTTTTATGCATGGGCTATGATTTTAGGGATATTTATCACATAAGATTCATTAGGTGGAGTGTTGTCTAATTTTGCTACAGTGTTTCCAGTCAATACAGATTAAAAAGGGGGGTTGTATATTTTAATTAATTAATGATAATGGATTACCTCTCTCTGGTTTGGCAAATTCTGAAGCAGCCTATTTAGTGGTTGTTACATAGGCTGGTTTGCAAGCATTTCCTCTTGGGATTGCAGGAAACAACCACCCAGGGGAGTCAACCATATATTCAGCCACTGCTATCCCTTTTCCAAATGTGCAATGGAGACACCACAGCCCACAGAGTGTGGCTTCTACCCAGGCACAGTGGAGCACCTCTGTTTTTAGGTTACATTTTCAGAAAAGACTTTTTAAAATTCTATAGCTGAAAATGTTTTGGAAAACTACTCAGTAAATAAATAGTAAGATAGGTAGGCAGATAGACAGTATACGTCAATCTTTGTACATAGTTCTATATAAAAACCGCTGCTTCCAGCCATAAGGCTTTCTGAATTTAAACCTTTTCTCTTTCACCAACACCCCAATATATTAAAAATATTTCCTCCTACTTCAGAAAATAGAATAATAAAAAATAATGGCTCCTGGACTTCCGGTAAAGATAGTGATGTAGGCAGATATGGCTCACCTCTTCACACGACCACATCAAAATACAACATACAACTAAATTTCAGAAAAACCATTACTCAGAACTGTCAGGAATTAAGCTGAATGAAGTCTGACAACTATGAATTAAAGAAACCACATCCATCCAGACTGGTAAGAGGGACACAGACATTGAACAGGTTGGTCTCTTACCCATGTGTGGTGGATAAAAATTTGAGAGGGATGTCTTGGGAATGAGGAGTCCCAGACCCAAACTAGGCCCCACAACTCAGGGTTCTAGTGCCAGGAAGGTAAGCTCCCACAACTTATGGCTGCAAAAACCAGTGGGGATTGAGTCAGTTGAAGAAACTTCTGGAGACCCAAGCAGTTCCTCTGAAAGAACCCACACATGGACTTACCTACTCAGACTCATTCCCAGACTCAGAGCTCCAGCACTGGGGCGCTAATGGTTTACAGGGAGAAACTGAAGTGTCTGTCATCAAAGTGAGCGGAGGCCATTGTCCCTTTTCTAAGCACCCTCCATTACCTCCCCTCCAACACACATAGAACCAGCAAGCTGGTACCATATCTGAGACTCCATCAATCTGCCTAATACAGTTTGACCCACCTTGGAGATCACCAGAGACTCCACCTCACCCATATTATAGGCCCACCCAAGCTCATGCTTCACTATTTCCAAAATCCTATCAAATAAGCAACAGCTGGCCTCAGTGAGCCTTAGGCACAGCACTAGCAGCAGCCAGCCTAGATTCACAGCTTTGTTTGACCTGAAAATCTCTGAGCCCAGCACAAGTAGCAGCCATCTCAAATTACTTTATAGCTCAGGCAGGGTGGCCCTGGGCAAAACACATGTGGGAGCTGACCTTGGCTTGCACCACCCAGGAAACCCAAGGGCCAGCACACCCAGTGGACCACTACAGAACATGTAGGAATTTCACCACCCTGCACCTCACAGCTGATCCTCTATGGAGGGGGGAGGTTTGTGGTAAGTGGTCACAGCCAATTCTTGCAGCTTGACTGGCCTGGGTAAATCCCTCCCATTGATCTACCAACAAGAACCAAGGCTCAACTATAAGAAAAGGACATACTCAGACCACACAAAAGGTACACCGTTAGTACCTAGCTTGGGAGGTAGGGGAGACTGTGCCACTGGATGCTACAGGACACCTACTACATTAGGTAACACTACCAAGACATGAAGTCAAAGCAGGTCTCCTTAATATATAGAAACAAATACAGGGAGACTGACAAAATGAGGAGGAAAAGAAACATGGCCCAAATGAAAGAACAGATAGAAACTCCAGTAAAAGAGCTAAACAAAATGAAGATAGGCAATCTACCAGATGCAGAGTTCAAACACTGGTTTTAAGGATGCTCAAGGAACTTGGTGAGGACCTCAACAGCATAAAAAGGTCCAGTCGGAAATGAAGGATACACTAATTGAAATAAAGAACAATTTACAGGGAAACAACAGTAGAGTGGATGAAGCCAGGAATCAAATCAATGAATTGGAACATAAGGAACAAAAAACAACCAACAAGACAACAAGAAGAAACAAGAATAAAAAAAAAGTGAGGACAGTGTGGGCAGTCTCTGGGACAATTTCAAGAGGTCCAACATTAGCATCATAGTACAAGTGCCCAAAGGAGAAGAGAAAGAACAAGCAATTTGAAATCTGTTTGAAAAACTAATAAAAGTAAACTTCCCCAATTTGGTGAAGAAAATGCAAGTCCAGGAAGCACAGAGTCCCAAACAAGATGGATACGAAGAGGCCCACTCCAAGACACATCATAATTAAAATGTCAAAGGCTAGAGATAAAGGGAGAATCTTAAAAGCAGCAAGAGAAAAGCAGTTAGATCTACAGGGGAGTTCCCTTGGCTCTCAGTTGATTTCTCAAAAGAAACGTTGCAGGCTAGAGGGATTGGCAAGAAATATTCAGAGTCATGAAAAGCAGCAACCTACAGCCAAGATTGCTCTACCCAGCAAAGCTATCATTTAGAATAGAAAGACAGATAAAGAGCTCCCCAGACAAGAAAAAACTAGTGGAGTTCATCATCACCAAACCATTATTATGTAAAATGTTAAAGGGACTTATTTAAGAAAAAGAAGATCAAAACCAGGAACAATAAAATGGCAAAAAATACATATGTATCACAATTGAATCTGAAAAAGCAAACTAAGCAAACAAGAAGAACAGAGGCAATCATGGATACAGAGAACATTTTGATGGTTGCCAGATGTGAGAAGGATGTGGGGGAATGGGTGAAGAAGTGAGGGGATTAAGAAGTACAAATAGGTAGTTACAGAATAGCCATGGGGATATAAATTACAGTTAGGGAATGGAGTAGCCAAAGAACCTATATATGCATGACTCACAGACATGAACAATGGTGAAGGGATTGCCTGAGGGGGTGAGGAGTGCTGGGTCGAGGTGGGCAAAGATGGAAAAATCAGGACAACTGTAATAGCATAATCAATAAAATATATAATTAAAAAATGATTGCACCCGAATACCAACTGTTTAGATTTACCTCTAAATAGGTGTCATGATTAAATTTACTAATGATATGTATATTTCAGATGAATATGTGTATGTATATTAATATATTTCAGATGAATTAGGCTAAAACTGTTGTGTCTATGCAAGTGATTTTCACTAATTTATTTTGCATAGAAAGCTCAAACCTGTGACTCTGACATGGAAATTCAATGTGCGGGAGTCCAGGCTTGATGTGGCCTTTTCCAAGACTGAGGTTATTGACTAACACCAAGGTTGAGAATCCATTTTTCCAAACTTTCTGATGGACAAGCAAGAAAACACAACAGCAGAGAGCCCACAGCCCACTGAACAGCAGCGCCGGAAACACTGGACCAAGTGGAAAGAATCCAGAGCTCTGTTTCTCTGCTTTCTGGAGAGAATAGAACCCCCTGCTTTCCATTGCAGCTTATTTATTTTACGCGACTGTGAAATGAAGTGCTCACAACATAAGGTGCCCCCAAATTCCAGGGTTTGTACAGGAGCCAATGTCTGGCAGCTGGAGTAGACTCTGAGGTCCCCTCTCCCTGGTGATCCTGTGTCCCCCCAGCCCCACCCAACCCTGCAGACCATCTGGGGGGCAAGGTGATCTCTCTCATTTGTAAAAGTTACAGCAAAGGTTATATAACAGTTTAGTTCTTTAATTTTAAATGGGAGCTTACCTATGTGTATTTTCCATCTGTGGTTGGGACTCTGTAGATGCGAAGGACTGACTGTGGTTACATGGAGGTTTTCGGCTGCTCTGGGCAGGGCACCCCTAACGTCGGAGTTGTTCAAGGGTCAGCTGCGTACCTACTTGTATGCTTATTCTGCTGTACATTCTTTTTAAAAACATCAAATCCATTCCAGGAAGCATTTCAATGGACAAATATTAAATGCTTTATGAATACAGATTTCATATTTTTTCCCTAAACTATCCTTTACTCTGAATACATTCCTTCCTCCATTCCTTTTGTTCTAGCTAAGTGATCCAATGACTCTCCTACTATTTTACATTTTGCTGATAAGCAGTTCCTGTAATTAATAACCTTATCTTTCTGCATATGAGAAAAACAAATTTAATGCATTTTAATAAGGAGGTTGGAGGGCAAGGAGATATTTTATTGCCCTGTTGATTTTGATAAGACTAAAAATAACTCGGTGGGCTGGTGGACTGCATATGATAAGTAGTATTCATGCACACATTTTTTGTTGCTCTTCATATTGCTACTTCAATATTTTTGCGAGGCATTTCTGGATAGTTACATAATGTAGAATTCTTTAACAAGCAAATCTCATTGAATAACATGGTAGTTGTAAAGTCACTTTATTTTTCTATCTGATTTTAATCTTGTGTTTGTAGTTCTCAGCTGATCAACCTACAAGGCTGAGAATCAGAAGATATGGTTCCAGCTCTCCTCAGAATTTGCTGTTGACTTGGGGAAAACAGCCTGATTATTATTTCCTTATTCATAGATTGGGTAGGAGGAACTCATGTGTGCTGGAGAGATCTCTAAAATCTCTTCCAGGTCCAGCATTCCACACTTGCAGCTAATTCATTTGAAAAACCAAACAAAAGCCCTATTTTTAAAAAATTCCACTTTAAAGCTTTTAAAGTTAAAGATCCTTTGAAATGTGAATAACTGGGTCTCCACTTATCAGGGGTAAATTTTTGTACCTCTGAATGAAGACTGGATAAAGCCATTCCTTTGAAATCAGTGAATTTATGAGATCATAATGGATCCCTAATAGAGGTCTGTGAAGGGCGCAGAGTGGTTCCTGCCCTGATTTCCTATCCACGCATACAGTGAATCCTGCAACGAGTGTATCTGTGATTTCGTTCTACAAAGAGGAAAACTGTTGGTGTTGAACAGAGTGGCTAGTTATCCTGCGTGGAGCCATTCAGAATCACACAGCTAGGAAGGAGGGTTGGACAACAATTCTGATCTTCCAGACCCATTGATTTTTGTTGTAAATCTTGCTTTGGGTGGGGGTCCCCGAAACCATTCCCTTCAAGTCAAGGGCAGAAACTGAATGAATCAATGCCCCCATGTTCACTGAGCGAATAATACTCCTCAGAAGGGAAAGTGGATGGTTAATTGGGTGTCAAAGCATCTTTTCCCCTGGACTATAAGCTCCTAGAAGAAAGGTGCCCCGTTTTACTGAACTGAGATGGAGGATAGTACCCTCCATTCCTCCATCCTCCCATCTGATGTTTTTCTACTTTCACTGTATCCCTTATCTTCTACTTGTATTGATAAGTATATTCATTTATCCTTGAGGGCAGGGAAAAGCTTTATAATTTTTGTAACCTCCTACGGCACCCAGTACTGTGCCAGGCTCTGTGATATTTTCCAATTCTGAGACTCTGTGGGCACTCAATAACTACCTGATGGGTGGTGAGTCATCTTGGCTGACTCCTGGAAAAACAAGAAGCTTGGATTTGGCCCCCTTTGGTAAACTCCTACTTCTCATTGTATTCCTTGCCTTCCCTACTTCGATCAGCCCCTTTTGAAAACTGACTCTCCAATTAATACCTCAGGGTCCCAGTCATCCTTGTTAAAGCAGAGGTCAAGACCCAGGGACTGCGAGCTTTAATTATGGTTTAAGGAAACAATGCCTCCACTCTGGCAGCTTATCTAATTAGTAACAGTCTTACTGGAAGATTCTAGCAGGTAACTAAATGGGGGTTCTTGGCAAGGTTCTACAGCCTTTAAATCCATCTTTAAATAGTGTTAACCACGCCCCTCCAAGCTCTCATTCCTTTCTTCAAAGGGCCACGCTTAACCTTTGCATAGAGTTATACATGGTTTGAGCCTGTGTTTTGAACCATTCATATGTGACTACCATACTGATGAAGAGAAAAATAGAATGTTACTGAGATAAGCTGTTTATCACGGTAAATTCTAATGATCAAAGCAGAGCAACAGAAATTATTTTTCTGAACATTTGTTCATAGCTTCAATAAATATCCTCTCTTTAAGAGTTTGTTATAAAAGGATTTCAGCTACATTTATAAGGATGTCTTCTTTCACTTGTTCTTTGGCAATTCTATTCAGAATGTTATCGGTATTTCTCTTTCTTTGTGCTCAGCAAGTCAAGACAGCATCATTATTGATTTCTGCATCACGTTAGAGCAAACACATTTATTACTTCTTTCCTCCAAAGAAATAAAATCTTTATGGGCTATGCATGTGGGTTAAGGGAAGTAAGAATGAGGGGATTGTTCCAGCCCTTGGGACTGCCTAACCTCAGAGGTGAGGACTGTTATTCTTTCAAGCACTGTCCTCTAGTGGGGAAAATAAATACTAGTGCTCTTAGAACAAGCATTGCTATTCAACAACTGGCACTTGGGAAATGACTCCCACTAACCCACCCCAATGCTTTTCCTGAGAGAAATGACCCTTTTAACAGTGTATGTCAAAGGAACTCTAAACAACAGAAATTGACAGCACGTACACTTTTGCCTCACAGTGTTATGTCATCAGAAATCACTGAATAGATGGGAAAAGAGGGGCTTATAGTACAGAGCCGGTCCCATGGGTATCTTGGTAAAATGTAAAATAATAAACAAGGCATCATGTCTTTATTTTTTAAAAAATTCACACTTTAAAGGAAGCACTGTCATGTTGACAAAGTTGCTGTTCCAAAACTAATTGCAGTTGGGCCAAACATGTAAATTTCTTTGAATTAATCCATGTGCAACTCAAGTCTGGCTGGCCCTCTAATGGGATAGTTCGGGATTTGTCTTTGCAAACTTCACTTTGAGGTCTAGTGCCAATTCACATTTTCCAGGTTATTATTTCTTAATTTTACATGGGGTAATGCCTGACTTTGGGATTATAGGTGACTATTCACAGGGTTTATCAGTTAAGGTTTTGGGGCACTAGACTCAGACAGATTTGGGTTAACCATTCATAGGTACTTGGGCTTTCTACACCTCGGTTTTCTCAAGTGTAAAGTGGGGATCGTAACAATGCCTTCCTCAAAAAACGGAATCGTGAACGTATGATAATGCTAGAAAAATACTTAGCACCACGTCTGGCTCTTCACAAACACTAAATAAATGTCAGATATTCCTTTAAATATATTTTCAAGTTATTCATTCGTTTATTTATTTTGACATCGCCTCTAGAGAGCTCTTTACCCCCCTGACTCAGCTCTAATCCCCCCATAGAGTATTTGGAAACCTGAGTCATTACAGAGTTCATGTTCACCAGCTCCAGTCTTTGCTCAGTGTGTGTGCTCTGCTGGATTCACGCTTCTTCCTCTCTGTTGAATTTTTATGTTTGACACCTCTTTAGGGGACAGTTTTATATCAGGTGTCATTTCAGATCAAGAAGCCAAATTTCATGACTGCTTACACACACTCAAGAGCACGAACACAGCCAAGCTGACTGTTTCCACTGTCAGTTCCCAAAATAGTGATCCGACTTCCATGCCCGTGAAGCATAACCACAGACTTGTAAAAAGGGTCCTCCTGGGAGCCTAAGCACGGGAGATGATCTGTGAAATATTCATGCTTTTCATTGCTCTGTAGATTATGCCTAACGCTCTGCGAGGTTAGAAAACAATTTTCAGTGCATGTCTGCCAGAAACTGTTCCATCCTTCCATAAACCAGGCCAGTTGCACAGCTGGGAATGTTTCTGCAAGATGGCAATGGCTGGTGGGGGCTTCAGCATAGCCAAGCCCTTGATACAACCCTCCCCGCTGCTTTCCTATGAAAGGTGCCCCGGAGTCTTCATTCCTGTCCAGCATCCCATGAAAGATGCTGAAGCTGCCACCACCTGATCCCTGTGTTTCATTAGCTCCTGGCTCTGACCTGTCGGTTGACCCTTCCCTGCTCTTTCCCTTATAAATGAAGCTTAAATCTCCCTTGGGCCTAAGGAGGAGTATAGCTGAGTTTAGAATGGGGGTCAAAAATCAACAGAGGAATCCAATCACTTTCTTGCAGAGGCAAACCCCACACAAATTCTCCAAAGACAGGCATACTGACCTGTACACAAGTGGGGGAAACCCCAAAGGAAAACTAAAGGAAGGACACAATGAGGCAAAGAACTTCCAAATCCCTCCCTCATAACTGATGTCCTGGCACAATTTGTAGAAATGTCAAAGCATGCTATTGTACTTATTAGCACTCCTGAGCTCTGAAGAGAGTAAGAAGTGGGAGGGCTGAAAGGCCTTCCTAATATTAAATGAATTTTTGTGAAAAAACGAAAGCATCTTCTGGCTAGGATACAACACACTCACGGACACTGAACTCATGGTGCTGCATGTGTTTCCATTTTACAAACAAAATAAATATAGTCTATTACTTCCGGCTTTCCTCAAGGAAAGTGTTCTCCGGAGAGTCGTTTTCCTTCTCAGACATTCATTATGGGCAGGACTATTATAGCACAAAAATCCACCTGAAGTCGTGTACTTGGTATTGTTTCCTGTAAAGCAAAGGCAGTTATGAAGATTAATGAAGAGCTAGTTTTAAAGAATCAAAATGAATCCTTCGTTAGAAATCTCAAAAAAGGAAGAATAATAGTAGTGGTTTTGACAATGTCTTTCCAGAGAGTGGTAAATTCATTGTTGATGGCGTAGTGAGTTTTATTTCTTGTTAGGTTTATATCAGCATTGTTTTCCTCACACTGACAGCTTAGAATTAGTTGTATGTGCAGCAGGTGTTTTTTTTCACAGGTATATTGAGTACTGAAAATAAAAGAAAATGATTTTGTTAGAGTGGATCAACAGGAAGAAGAAATCTCTCTTACAGATAGATGGAGTTGTGTTTAGTTATTTAAGTATGGAATTCACCCAAATGCTTCTGGTCTACTGGGAAATATTAGACATGAAAGAGAACAAAGTATATACATAAAGTCCAAAGTTCAACAGATAGCACTTTTCTACTTCATAAACTTCTATCATCTCAATGATGATAAAATATAGAAAAGATAAACTATAAATGTTTTTACCACATTTTGGTGCTTGGGGCCAGCCTTCTTAGTGGATCACATCCTGCTTGAGTGAGGGGTTAAAATACACAGGATCGGGCAGCAGGTGAGCCCAGGTAAGATATGTGACATGGTTCTTTGTTTGAGCTGAGAGTTTAGGGCCCTCTTCCAGTATCCTCTTACTGTAGCCTTTGTGATCTTATAATTAAGTGAGCATGGAATTTTAGCAAATTTATAGAACTCCCATGTTTCATTTCTTTAACTTCCTTTGAGTCTTCATGAAATTTTTACTTCAAGACATTTTTAGTGGCTGAGCCAGGTTTCAGAGAGCTATTCAGGTGTAGAGCTGAAAATACATCTTGCAGAAATGAATTGAGGACACACTTCAGGAGGCAGCTCCCTATATAGTTATGATATTTATTCAGTCAGCAAATTTTGATTGAATGCCTACTATGTGCTGGTTACTGTTCTAAGTTCTAGAGATACTATAGTGTGTAAAAC
>PVKM010052627.1:0-10204 GCA_004027735.1 Carollia perspicillata
AATCTGGTCATTTGCATCTGGCCTGGGGTCAGGCCCCTCCCTACTGCACCCCCTCCAGTGGCCTCTATTATCTGCCACAATCTAACAGCAGCGCAGAGAGGGTGAGCCCCCCTGGCTTTTGGCAGGTTCTCCCAGGGCATCGGGGAGCCAAGAAGCAAGGTCCGGATGGAGGGGTCACCCCCCTCCAACCCTGCAGCGGGGTCCCGGAGACTGCGTAAAGTTTCCCTGGAATAAATACTCCAGAGGTCCAGCGTGCCACTCTGCCCACTTCCCCAACGGAAGTGGGCCTATAAGCAGAAGGGGGAGGCAGGCAGGGGGCGAAGGAAGAGGAGAAGGACAGAAGTTGGCCCCAGTGAGCCCCAGAGCAAGGCCTGGATGTTGGACTGAAGGCGGAGACCAAGGCAAGGAGGAGGCGAGGGGCAGCCAGCGGGAGCAGACGTGCCTTCAAGGCGGCCGCCAGGGCAGCAGCGGCGGCGACTGGAGACTGAAGGGGAGGAGGTTTGGGGAGGGGAGGGAGCGAGGGAGAGAGGGAGGGACGGAGCGGTGGTTGGGAGGTGGGGCCGGCGGGCGGGTTGGCGGACCGCCGCAGCTGCCGCCGGCATCTCCGGGGCTCCAGGCTGCGGGGCGGACGCAACGTGGAGCGATCCACAGAGGAGCCGCGCGAGGCCGCCCGAGCCCCGGCCTCCAGCCCCCAGACCCGAGTCCCGAGGGAGCGCAGCCGCCGCCTCGCGCCAGCCGGTCCCCGGACACGCTGCCGCCAGGAAGGCAGCAGGCGCCCAGCAAGTTGCGAGCGCGCCGATCAGCTCGGGGAAAGTTTCCCCCGCAGCTGGGAGTTGGCGCGGGGTCGAGCTGCTGCAGCTGAAAGGTAGGGGGTTCCGCACCTTCTTTGCACTCAGTGCGTCCCGCCGCTGCTCCCGGGGACTTGGAGACTCCACGCGCTCTCCCTCCGGGAAACTGTTGGGCTCGGTGGGTGGGGTTTGGGTGGAATCAGGGGGATCCCAAGACGGTCCCGGGGAAGCCCTGGATCCAAGTTTTACTTAAACTGGCATGGGGAGGGGGCAGGGAAGACGTGCTTGCTTCTAATCCTGCTCCGAATCCGCCAAAGGCTTGGGCTTCCCCGCGGACAGGTGCAGCGGCGATCCGCTCTGAGAGCTCTGGGTGGGTGCGTGGGGGGCGCCTGGAGAATGGCGGAGGGTGGCAGGTGTGGTTACAAGGTTGGGGTCTCAACGAGGACTGCGCCTGGAGGGAGGGTGTGCGCGCCCCGCCACTCTGTAGGAGGGCAGGTGGGGACTAGGGATTAGGAGCGAAAATCGGGGCCAGGCGGCTTTCTTGGCCCAGCAGGGGCACTGAGGGTTTACTGCCTTCGGGGTCCCTGGCAGCGGGGCGGGGCGGGGCTCCACCCTTTTCTTCGGGGACCCCTTGATCCCATACACGGTGTCTGCGGTTTGGGAAAGCAGAGATTCCATGGGGTGCTCGGTGGATCCGAACGAAGCTTGGTTATTACCAGATTAGGGGGTGTAGCGGGAGTCCGCTTGGAAGGCTGGCGGGCTCGGGTGGGTTCACACTGGCTTTGGGACCCGGCTGGATGGAGGTGATTGGCTCCCGCCAGGGGGCGCCCTTCCCTGGCCCTTTCACCCAAAGGAAGGCGAGTCCTGGTTCCTTCTGGACCAAAGTACCGACATCCAGGACAGACAACCACAGACCCGCTCAATACCCGCGGGGCCCCGCCCAGAGGAGCACCCTGCCGCACAGCCGGGCTCGGGAAGGGGGTCTAGTGTGAGGCTGGGGCGCCTCAGTTGTAACTGTACCGTGTGCTAGGGAGCTTGGCAGTAAGGGGGTGGTTTTTCCTGGGGAAGGGGGTGGTTGGCAGGGTGTCTTGGTGAATACAAAGTCACCGCCAGAAAAATTAAAATGAGAGAAACTGTACACTAACAGCAAATTCGTTTGGAGAACATGAATGGGAGACGGAACTTTTTGAGGTTTCTTTGGAGAGAAAAACCCAAACCTCTGAATGCACCCTCTCTGTAGAAGTTGTACCTTTGTTCCCTGGGTCTGGCCGGATCCCTACCTGCTTGTGGGTGAGGGTCCTCTGGCATGTCGTGTTCCCTCCTACCCACATTCCTCTGGGCGAAAATCAAGGGGGAGGCACAGGGTGGGGGGTGATGGGGGCCCCTTAACCACTTGAGCAGCCTCGGCTCAAGTGATAATTTTCTCAGCAGTCAACGAGAGCCCCCCAGTCCCCCCATCTGTGGTCTACAGGCCACATTCACCCCGTCATTTCGCAGTCATTGGTGGAAACCTGTTACGTGTGTCCTTATCTGATCTCAGGGCCCCTGTGAGTTGTCTGTGTGTCCCTACTGAGGCCTTGGGAAGCAAGGCAGCTGCTGGCATCTGTGGAGAGTGTCTACTTTGTCATGTGTGGGGCTGTTTGACATTGAAGGAACACCCAAGGGACGGTTGCCTCACATTTCGAATTCCCTCCCTCCTCCCTGCACCTCAAGTTAGTATTAGTGAGCCAATTAAAGATGGTGTGGGAGTTTTTGTCTTTCTCTTGGCTAGAAACTGTGTGCTCATTGGGCAGTGCCCCTCCCGTGTCCCTGAGTCCCTTGCAAAGGCGATGGAAATGGGGCGGGACCTGAAAGAGGGTTGAGGTTCTTGCTTTCCGTGTAGCCCACCCGGGTTGTTGGATGCTAGCTCCACACTCTAGGACAGACTGGCCATCAAGAAAGATCAGCATGGTTTTTATTTTGAGTAGAAGACAAGGAGAAGCGGAGAGACAGAGGAAAGGGTGGGGGAGCTGCTGTCTCTGGATGCATTCTTGGGGCCAGAAAACAAAAGGGGTTTTTCTGTTTTGTTTTGTTTTCAGTGACTCTTGTTTCTCTGAGGAGGGAAGCCTGCCTGGAACAGCCAGCCCTGCCCTGGGAACCTGGGTGTGAGTACAGGGCCCAGAGGGATGGCAGCTCCCGTGACCCACCCATTCTCTCCGCACTGCCCCGGGTGGGAGTGGCCTGAAGGGGAGAGGGAGCTGAGACCCAGGGACTGCTGACCCCCGTGTTCGGACTTAGTGTTATCGTGTATGGGCCGACTCACACTGCTCCCAAGCAAACTCCGAGAACTTGGATTCAGCAACATTTCAAGCCTCGGTCACTCTGTGTCCTTGTTGGTCTATCCTCAAATACATGTGAATGCCTGACCCTTGGCGGTATTTTACACAACCTGTGGTCAAAATGGCAGTGTCTCATTGGACGTTCCAAGGCACTTTCTAGGAGCAGAAGTTCCTCTGGAGTTGGAGTTAGGACACCTTGGGTTGATTCAAAAAGCGGCCCCTGCCCTGCCACCAATAAAAATTCCACATGAGCCTGGAAATAGCTCTGAGAGTTACTGATTGAGGTTTTAGTGGTCTGAGGGGTGGGTTGGAGAACAAGGTGCTGCGCAGGGTCAGGCGTGCCAGGGGTCTCAGAGCAAGGGTTTATGGCAGGGATTTGTGGGAGGGGGTCAAGAAGGGAGGAAACCGGCATATTTGGAAGCCATCTCTTCTGGATCGTCAGTGTGGCCTTGGATAAGTCACTTCCCCACTCATACTTGCACCTGCTTTCCCAGCCTGTGAAATGAGGGTGCTGCCCTAAGAGATCCAAGAGGCTTTGCAACTTAAAAGTCAGACGAGTCCAGCCTTTTAGAGTGCGAGGCAGTCCAGCTCTGCCTTCAGTCCGGTGGAGGGTACCTCTCCAGTCCGCTTGCCCCGCCCTGCCCCACCCCCCCACCGCAATGTGAATGAGGCTCCTGGCCTCCATCAGGTTTTGGTGACAGGGGAATGTGGGTGCCTGCTGGGAGCCCCCTGTCTGAGGGCGCACATGCTGCTTTTCCCCTGATGCCTGTCAGGCACTCACTCTCTTCCCTTCCCTGGGAGGAGCAACTGTTGGTGGCTGGCCTGTCCCTTTTAGGGACCCCTCTTTCCAGAGAGCTGTTCTTCTGGCCTGTTTCGTCAGCCATTGGGAAGAAAATCAGGAACATTTGTTCACGCTCAGCTGGGACACAGCAAAGGGAGGGGCCTTGGAAACCAACACTTTGGCACGCCCCCCCCAGGAGCAGATGATGGGTTGAACGGGCATTTCTGCAACCTGATGCCATTGAGCAAACCTGCCAGCTTGGGCTCCTCCTGCCGCACAGCCTGGCACCTTGGACCCGCCTCAGCGCTTGGATCGAGGGAGGGGGAGCAGATCGTGAAAACACTTATTAAAACGAGAGAGAGTGAGACGATGAGCCCCCAGTGTCGGCAACTGGCAAAGCAGCTCTTTCATCTTCTCACTTCCCTGAAGGTCCAACCCTGACCCCTTGTCTGCACCCCAGACGGCTGCTCTAATTAGTGGCTCGAACAACTTGGAGATGAGCAGAAACATGTTCGCTGGTGCTTGCGTGTGTGTGTGTGTGAGCGCTAAGAGGCAACAGGATGGAGGGGAAAGGCCGCAGCACCAGGAGTCAGGAAGACTTGGGTTCTGGCCCTAATTCTCTTACAAATGGAGCTGTGTGACCTCCAGTGAGTCACCGCCGCTCCCTGAGCTTCCGTTTCCCTACTTCTGGAGAGGCAGCCTTGCGTGGTGGTCAGGCTGCCTGGGTTTGAATGTGGGCTTTCTCCTAGTTATTAGCTCAGCAGCCCCGGGCTCTTCAACCTCTGGTGCCTCAGTTTCCCGATCAAATGGGACCAATAACACCTCAACAGGTCGTTGTGACTCGTCAATGAGACGGACCATATAGAACAACACTTAGCACAGGGTCTAGCACGTGCTAAGTGCTCGGTCGATACTCATTGTCATTATCATTGTCATCATTATTATTGTTACTGTGAAATGAGCAATCAGCTTTGATCCTTTCCAGCTCCGACCTCCTGGGGCATGGTGTGCGTGTGTATCTGCTGTGGGGATGGAAGGCTACATAAAATAAATCGCTTTTTTCCGTTTCCTTCCTTTCTTCTCCTGCTTCACCGCGGACTTCTGAGTTAAAATCTTGTGAGTATTCTCACGATAGCCCTGTCCTCGTGGCAGGAAGCCCAGTTTGACGTCACCGAAAATATCCCAGTTTCTGGCACTTGAGGGATGATATTTCATCAGCTCGTATTTGCCCATCCTTTCTCTCCCACCCTTTGTTTCCCATCCTGAACCAGAATACGAAGACCATATGTGCAGATAATGAGTTGAAGCTGATACACAGCCCCCAGATTCACCCAAAATAAAAGGCCGTCCTCCTGGAAGACACTTTGGACTTTGAAACCTCCTGGCTCCCCTGCTCCATTGCATTATGTCTGGTCGGCCCCTGGGTCTGTCGCAGGGATGTGGGCTGGGCCAGGTCTGCAGTCTGAGATTCCGGGCTCTGTGTCCTGGCTGGGGTGGCCTCCCCTGGCTGCCCTGCTGCTTGGTCCTCCAGCAGGGCTGCTGCTCTGAGCCACCTCAGTGATGGTCTTCATGGTGGCAGACACTTGGAGAGGGCTCGCTGTCAGCCAGCAGCTAGGTAATGCTTTCTCTTACCCGCACCCTCCGGGCTGGCACAGAGACGGTCCCCATTCTACAGATGAGAAAGTGCGGCTCAGAAAGCGCAAGAGAGTCAGTAGCGAGGCTGGGGTGTGCTCCCAGGCTGATCTGAATCCCCGTCCCGTGCTCTAAACTTCTATGTAATCTTTCCTCTCGTATCAGAACCTCCTGTGAGCCCCAAAGCCCCAGGGAAGATATCCCTGAGATTCAATCAGGCCCCCTTCTTCCTGCCTTTGATCATCTTCCAGGCTCAGAATGCTTTACAAAATTCCCTTTTTTCATCGTGCACTGATTGTTGAGCCATCCTGGGGACTATGAGGGGTAGGAGGATTTTTGTTTTATGTGTGTGTGTGTGTTTGGGCAAGACTGCTCCTAGGAAGGGAATGATCTTATTAAGCAACAAGAGGTTGTAATTTAAAGAGGGCGTGTGTTGGGGTCACAGATCTGCATTTGAATCTTATTTCTGCCACTCTCTGGGCATATGGCTTTGGTTTCCTTATCTGTGAAAATCAGAATGACACCAGCAATGATACTGGGGGCTAAGTAACACTAGTGGCCACGGCACGTGACGCCAAACGCTCAGCGGCTTGACGCTGCAGTTTAGTTCTCGCTCCCATTCTTCATCCGACGTGGGTCTCTGCTCCACGTGGTTACTCAGGGAGCCAGGCGATGGCGAGTCCACGGTCTTTGGAGCTGCAGCTCTGGATTACACGGCGTCCACAGTTACTGCAGAAGGGGACGAGGGACACGGCAAAGGCACACTTCACATGCAGCTGCTTCGGCCAGGAGCTGACACACCTCACTCCAGCTCCAGCACATCGGTCAGAGCTGTCACTGGGGCCCCGACCAGCTGCAGGGGAGGCTGAGAATGGGAGGAAACCAGTGGCTGTTTGCTGAGCACTCACTCCCTGTGTTTACGCCTCCTGAAGAGAGGATAATTGAGATGATGCGTTTAAATCTCCTGGCCCAGACCTGGTGCGCAGTCCTTAAAACATGGCAGCTTCCACCCTGGCCAGCGTGGCACACTTGGTTGGGTGTTGTCCTGCAAAGTGAAAGGTCACTGGTTCGGTCCCGGTCAGGGCACATGCCTGGGTTGTGGGTACAAGAAGCAACTGATGAACGTTTTTCTCACATCTGTGTTTTGCTCCTTCTCCTCCCTCCCTTCCTCCCTCTCTAAAAATAAATAAATAAACAAAAACAAAGAAGCCTCCTTTCCCTAATAATCCCCGATGTACTTTGCTCTTTATAGACTACAGACTGCTATGTGGCAATGACCTTTGTGTACGTGGGCAGATGATATAGGACCCATAATACACAGGAGGGCGGAGGTTCTCAGACAGGTGGAGGGATTGGCAAATGAATGAATACACAGCAATGGCACTAAGCCGTGCCCTTGACCTTCAGCCCATTGCTCCTGTGGCCTTCTTTGGCCTGGTGAAATTTACTGTTCAGAGAACTTCTTCCAGAACCCTCTATAACCTTCTTTTGCTCCTGCCTTCTCCTCCCCTGCCAGAATGGTGTAGAGCTTCCGTATTCATCTTACGTGTGAGCGTGGGGCAGGAGGGGAAAGGGCTGGGGAGGGGAGGCTGCAGGGACTCACTGGAAGCTGGGGAGAAGCGAGTGTCCTGAGTGAGAGGAATTGTAGTTTTAGATACTCGTAGTGACATTCATAGGAATTTGGGCCCCACTGCACTGCCTCAGGAACTGCTGTGCATTCAAGCTTTGGGATCCCTCCCAAACGACACACCAGGTTACCTGTGTACCTGTCCCATCTGCGCAGCCCCGTGCTGGCCCTTGTGGGGCTGGGCAGGGAGGGAGCGGGGGCCTGGTGAGGCTCTCCAGCCTTGTTTTGCTGCAGACAGTGAGACGGCCAGACCTAGTTTGAACCCTGACTCTCCTACTTAGCACTTGTTCATCTCTCTGAGCCTCAGTGTTCTCCTCTGCAAAATGGGAAGAATATGGAAAAGCTGTAAAGCTAATCAAGTGCCTGGCACATAGTAGGTGTCAGCATGTTTGCATATCTTTCCTCTCCCTCTTGAGTAAGAAAGAAGACATGCTTTTGGCAAGGGCCCAGTGCTGAGGGGGAGGCTGGGAGCAGCCCAGCACACCCACCGGATAATGTTGGACAGAGAGGCACTGGGCTCCCATCCCCCGCGGCTCTGGGCTGAGCTCTCATGTTGAACTAATAAGCCTTCTATTTGAAATGGGAGAAGAATTTGGAGTTCTGGCCCTTGGATTTAGGCCCACCTTTTCATGTCTAATTACTGCTGTGGGCTCCGGGCCTGGGGGTGCTGCGGAGAGAGGGCCGCTGCCTCCCTGGCCGGCCAAGTGCTCCTCAGCCTCCCCGGGGGAGCGGCCCCAGCGCCACGTGGTGTCTGATGCTTAGGCTCCCTCCAGCAAGGCAGGCCTGGCGCTCGTTGGTTGCGGGTTCTTGACGCCCAGAGGAATGAGGTGCTTCTCCAGCCAAAACATAAACACTTCCGGAATAAGGGAGATTAGCTGTCCCCCTGGAAGGACCCCTCAGGGATAGCTGGTGGGTGGGAAACCAGAGTGGAGAGGTCTTTGGGAAGGGATGGTTCCAAGGTGATCCATTGCCCCTGTGAGTATGGCGGACACTTGTTCCTGGGGACACTGCAGAGGGTGACCTTCCATTGCAGCTGCCACCAAGATGCTAGGGAGGCACTAGTCACACCTGGCTTCTTCGAGAATCCCCGGAAGGTGTACAAGTCAGTTGAGCCTGTATGTTGGTCACCACAGGGTCCCTGAAACACACCTCATTCACTCCTGCCCCCAGACCTTAGTTTCTTCAGCCCTCCCACCTGAAACAGGGGGCAGAGCTTTGGACCAGCCCGGTAGCCCCAGGAGGGGGAGTATTGGTTTCCCAGAGGGGCTGCAATAAAGTGCCACAAACCGGGGACATAACGGCACACACATTTATTCTCAGGGTTCTGGAGGCTGGAAGTCCCAAACAAGGTGTCGGCCGGGCTGGAAGGGAGGGTCCTTCCTCGATTCTGGTGGCTCTCGGCAATTGTTGGTGTGCCTTGACCTGTGGACACACCAGTCTCTCCCTCCGACATCACATGGTATTCCCCCGTGTCTGTCTTTCCTCTGGGGAAATACATACCTTGTCATACCGGACGAGGGCCCAACGATCTCGTCTTTAGTTGGTTACATCTGCAAAGACCCTGTTTCAGTGAGGTCATATTCCCAGGTGCCAGTGGTTCGAACCTCAGCACACCTTTCTGGGGTTCACAATTCAACTCCTAACAGGTGGGTACTGTTATCGCCCCCTTTTACAACCAAGAAAACCAACCCAAAGTGGTTAAGTAATTTGTCCGCGTTCATAGAACTACACAACTAGTAAATGATTGGTAAATTCAGCTCTGTTCATTTGGCTTTCTTATCCGTAGAGTAGGGATCTATACCCACCTCGTGGCCTAGCTGTAAGCACGGAAGGAGGGAAACGTCTGCATCGAACATGCTCTGCCGGCAGCCGAGCCTTTGCCGGTTGCTGTGGCCTGTGGTCTGGAAAGGTGCTGGGTGTTCAGTCTGGGCTCAGGGAACCAGCGTGTGTGAATGGTGCCCAGTGGAAGGTAAAATGTTTTCTGGAGTTAATGATTTGTAATGACTGCATGAAAAACACCATGTCCATTCTTTTCACGTGTCTTTCTGGAGTTGCCTGCTGTTTCCATCTCTTCTCAAGTTGAGACTCTCTGGTTGAAATGCCTTGTTCCTGGGTTCACCTTTAGCACTGGGAACCACTGTGACTTTTGCAAGTTGGGCTTCCCTCTCCAGGGGCAGCATCTGGGCATCTCTGCATAAGGAGGGGCCTGGGAACACTTGTGGGCTCAGAGGTAGAGGCTGAGGGTTCAGACACGCAGCCTCGTCTCCATGCGGCGAAAGTGGAAGAGGCACCCATGCCCCTGAGGATTAGAAGTGCGACTTCTGAACACAACAGCCTGGGTTCAAATCCCAGTTCAGCCACATTTCTTGACCTTGGACGACTCTCTTCTCTGTGCCACCGTTTTACCTCACAGGATTTTATGAAGATAAATAAAACAAGCTTAAAACGCATAAATGTTTCTCTTAGGATTGAATGTGGCACTTCGAAACAATGCAGGGAATGTTAGAATTCTTCTTCTTACTTTATTTATTATCTGTTTCCCTCAACAGGATGAGGGCAGAGACGTGTCTGTTTTGCTCTCCGTGGAAGCTGCTGGGCGGAGCCCAGTGCCCGGGGTGGGTAGACGGTCAGTTCGTGCATGCCGAACGAATGAGGGAGGGAGTGAGGCATTCTTATCAATAGCGTCTTTGAAATCACATCCTTCCTTGCTATGCAACAAGTCTCTTCCTGTTATCTGGGGACACCACTGGGAACCTACCCAGTGGGGAGCCCCGGGGCACCGTATAAATTCAGGGAAGGCAGTTACATGTTGGGGTGGGGCAGCACAGGCCTCCCGGTGAAGCGAAGCACAGGTAGAGGCTGAGAGGATGAGGAGGAGCTGGGGCAGGGGAGCCTGGAGGGTGTGGTCACTGCAGGAAATGGGCCTGGTGGGGACAGCTCGGTTCTCGGTGTGGGGGTTTTCCCACGACTTACGTGGGGATGGACGGGGACTCTGCCCCATGCTCTGACACCTGGAAGGGAGGCTGGTCCTTCTCCAGGGTCATTACCTAACAGGCGT
>PVKM010052628.1:0-10201 GCA_004027735.1 Carollia perspicillata
CTGGGTCTAACTCAGCAAGGATGACTCAGGGAGGAGCAGGGGACGGGACAGCTGGGCTCTGGAGGATTCCTGGATTCTCCCCAGGAAGGAGGGGAGAGGCTTTCTAGGCAAAGGAACGAGCTGGATGCTGAGGCAGGAAGGTGGGAGGGAGCCTGGGAGACTTGAGCTCCGTGCGGTCAGGAGCCAAGGCGGAGGGGGAGGTGACAAGGGGGACAGGTCCTGGCTGAACCAGACGGAAGGACTTCAGTGCCGGGAGAGGAGTCTGGCCATGCCCCGACGACACCGGGTGTTTCAAACCGACAATTGGCAAGCTTACTTTGGTGAGGGGCCAGAGAGTATTTTGGGTTTTGCCGGCCATATGCTCTGGGCTGCCACCACTCAACTCTGCCACTGCTGCGTGAAAGCAGCCATGTGTGATCAACAAATGGGGGTGGCTGTGTTCCAGTCAAGCTCATTTGTGTTTGCCGAAACAGGAATGCCACGTAATTTTCACGTGTCACAGATGATTATTCTTAAGTTCTTCTCGATCATTCAAAAATCTGGAGACAAGCATCAGCCCGTGGGCCATCCACACACAGGCGCTAAGCCGGATTTGGCCCTCGGGCTGAAGTTTGCTGGTGCCTGTTTCAGAACCGTGGTTCAGGATGGTGGGGACATGGGGGCAGACAGGGAGGGGACAGGGACCTCAGGCAGAAGCTGGACTGTACGTGACGGAGAGGGAGGGACAGACGCACAAACGCTGTGGCCACCTGAGCCCCAGGATGGAAGACTGAGGGAAGGGAGGGGGCAGAGACGGTGACAGGAAGGCACAGACAGTGATGCCATGAATCGACAGGTGATGACCCGGAGATGGCACAGGTCCGGAAGACTTGTGAGCTGTGGCCACACGCTCTGCCCGAGACGACAGAAGTGCCCGGCCCAAACGCAGGTCAGCCTGCCTGAGAGCTGGATTATACCAGAGTCAGCTCCGCAGAGTGCCAGGCAGTCGACAGAAGTGACCTCTGTCGTTTTGCCTACCCAGCACCCTCGTACCCTGGGCCTCCTTGGGGCAGCACCCCTTCCTGGTTCAGGTCTGTGTGGTTTGGATGGGGCTGGTTCTTCCCCAGGGCTACGGGACTGTTTCACAGACAGTGAATGAGCCAGAGAGTCAATCCTGAGAATTTGGGGGAGGGAGAAGCGTCTTTCTGCTAACCCCTGAAGTGCTAAACGCAGGCCATCCTCTCCAGGGCCCTGTGTCTAGGGAGACTGGCCGGACGCGGAACAGCAGGGAGGAGAGCTGAGCCAATCCTGGTGCCACCAGTGACCCCTGGATCCAGCCACACCTAAAGCTAGCCCTGGACCTCCCAGTTCAGGAGCTCATCATGCCCCACCGCTTGCTCATGCCTGTCCAGGTGGGCTCTTGTGACTTGCAACCAAAGTCCTAAGACACAGAGCTGCTGTTAGAACGCAGGCCTGGAGGGCAGAGGCCTTGTTCTTGCAATCATGTGTGACAAAGCACCCATCTTTGAGGGCTGTCCTTGTCCTCTAGGGCCCCATCTAACAGCATTTGCAGATCCCTGATCTCTCTCTAGACAGTGCCCCCGATACGCAATGGGTGCTTCATAATCGCTGGTGGCAGGATGGAAGCACACGACCCCAGGACGCCGAGCAGTCTGAGCTGGAGGACACTCTGAAACAAAACAGCAGGCGGTGAGGATTTATTTTCCTCCTCCTCCAACTAAGCGCTCCGAAAACCCATGAGCTTTGGGGACCTGGTTCTGCCTCGCACAAACAAGCAAAGACAGCTCCAGCGGGCTCATGGGACGCCGGTTATAACTGTGTTTGGGTAGGAGCCTAAATGAGGGGAGGGAATTACCGGGTCCCAGCGACGGCCGGGAAAGGGGCAGGCCTCATGCTGGGCATGGAAAATGCTGGCTGTTAGCAGCGGCTCCCTGAGCATCTCAACCTGATTCCACGACTGGGGAGGGGATGTGGGTGGGCAGCGTGGGGCCCCAGGCCCTCGACCCAACAGATGCTCTAAGATACTCAACTCCACCATGAATTTCCATGACCCATGTGCATGGAGCAGGTGATTCCCGGGAGTGCAGGGCAGAATGAAAAGAGCACTGTACAGGGAGTCCGTGCCCAGGGGTCTGCGTCCCAGCCCTGACACCCACGGAATGGGTGGCCTCTGCTGAGTCACTTCCACTGTCTGGGGCCCAGTCCCCTTATTTGTATAGGAAAAGGTGGGACCAGAGAGGGGAGTCTCCATCTGAGGGTAGAACACAGAGTTTGTCCAAGAGGTGCTCAAACTCACATGCGTCAAGGGAACATGAAACGACCAAACACACCCCCTGAGTGTGCAAGCATCAGGAGTGCGCAGACCCTTGTGTTTGGATGCACTTCTATGTTATTAATCGAACTCCTGAATTTGCGATTGCTTGGGTCGTTCTGCTTTCTCGGGGGACAATACAGGTGACAGAGGCCCCCCCACCACCATGCAGAGTCCACGTGGGTGAGGTGGGCCTTCGCTGACAGGAATGCCAGCCCCAAAACTCACTAGCAGTATGGCCTGGGGCACGGCTCCCAACTCGCTGTGCTACAGTGTCCTGTTTGTAAAACGGGCCTCTCGTGGGCCCCTACCTCGTAGAATCCTTCGGAGGCTGGAGCCGGACAGTCCAGGGAAAGGCGTGGGGGACAGCACGGCGTGGGGCGAGGGCTCAGTGCACGCTGGCTATTCCGTGCAACCAACAGTACCAAGACTGCCACGCACGCCGGTGCCCTTGGAATCGGGCCTTAAAAAGCTGTCCTTATACAACCACCCTCGGCTGCTATGAGTCAGGAGCGTGGCTCCCCTTTCCGGGGCAGGGCGACAGAGAGCAGGTCGGCGTGCCTGGAATGGGACCCAGGGGGCCGTCTGGGGCTGGGAGTACGGTTGACCCGTGGACCACACAGATCTGAACTGTGCAGGTCCATTTACATGTGGATTTTTTCCCGTAAATATGCCCTGACCCGCATGGTTTACTTGGCTGAGCACGGTCCTGTCAGCCAAATGCTGCAGGCTCAACTCCCAGTCAGGGCACAGGCCTGGGTCCCTAGTAGGGGCACAGGCAAGAGGTAACCAATCGATGTTTCTCTCTCCCATCATTTCTCTCCTCTTCCTTCCTCCCTCTTTCTAAAAATAAGTGAATAAAATCTTTAAAATAAAATTAGCACTGTAAATATATTTTCTCTTCATAATAATTTTCTTTACCATTTTCTTTTCTCTAGTTTACTTTATTGTGAACACAGTATATAATACATATAAAATGCAAAATGTTAATCGGCTATTTGTTTATCGGTAAGGCTCCCGATGAAACACTGGAGCTGCCGACGTCAGCTTGCTGGACGCCGTGTCCTGGTGACCCGGGACAACTGGAATGACTGTGACGGGAAAGGCTGAGGGGACTGAACTTCACTCAGCACTGGCCGAGGGGCTACTTCCCACAAGCCACTCCGACCCAGCCCTATGCCAACACCCTAGCCAAAGCCCCACCCATGCCAACACCCTAGCCAAAGCCCCACCCACACTCAGCTCACCCCCTTCACCCCAAGACTGAGCCAGATGGTCCTCAGGCCAGATTTCCTTCCCCACAGCTCCTTATCTCAGAATGCTCCAGCCCCTAGGACATCCTACTTAGTCCTGACAGTAGGGACTTGCAATTCACACATACCGGAATCGAAATTCCCCATGTTCTTGCAGAGAGGAAAATGCTTACATAAATACATCTGCTCTAACTGAATTTTCCCCAGGGGACGCGTCCTGTTGGGAGCACAGGTGAAGATTAACCTGCTTCAGAACACGGGAAGGGGCAAGGCAAACAGTGATGAACACAGACAGAGAAATACAGGAAGCAACATTTGTAGGTCATCATCATCTTACTGGATCCTAATTACCACCTCAAGGGAGGTCTCATTATCCCCATTCGGCAGATGAGAAAACTGAGGCTCAGAAAGGCTAAGCGACTTGCCTAGGGCCATTCAGGCAGTGGGTGGGCAGCCAGAACTTCTCTCCAGCCAGCCGGGCCTGGCTCCAACACCTAGAGGTTTTCCATCTTGGCTCGCTCCTCACGGCCATCATCTGAAAACAATTAACCCACCTCGCCGGCCCCCAAGGTGACATAAACTCGCACGCGTGCGGAGCTGTGCGAGCTTCAGCTGCAGTTTCTAACACACAGGCACTAATGGCTTGCTATTCTGGGATAATCATGTAAATAATGAAGTAAGCCACTTCCTTCAACAAATAAACCCAGAAGACTTCATTTAACCACAACAGATACAATCACAGAGTCGAATCCCAGGTCAATTTAGTCCCCCCACCCCCTTTTCCTTCCATCCTGACTCATCCTGCCCCGTGAATGTGAAACAGAGCACGCTCGCTCTCTCCCCCTCTCCGGCAGCAGCGCCAGGGTCCACGCACTGTATGCGCATCCCGTGACAGCTCGACCCTGGTTCACTGGAGAGCGTTTCTGTCTGAATCCACCCTCGGAACCGCTCCAGCCCCCAACGCAAACCCTGCCGTCTCTGCTGTACCCAGTCGCTCTGCAAACCGGTTCTAATGCTGTGATCAGTGCCGAAGGCGGGACACCACGGAGGGGAAGCCTTGCTGAATCGCTGCCGACGCGCTATCTTGTTTACTCAGAAGCTGATAGAAAAGCTCCCACTCGAGTTCATGTTTGCCTCTTTATTACAAACGCAAACAGCTCCTAAGCCCCGTTCTTCAATCCTGTCAGTCCTCCAGAGGGGATATGTCTCCCAGCTGAAGGGGAAACCGACCTACCTGGTCTGCCTGGCTGGGCACCCACCACCTGGAGAAACTGCAGACATTTCTGCGATAGCTGATTTTAAAGCACGGAGAGGTTAGGTAACCTGCCCACAGTCACACAGCAAGTGGCAAGGTGGGGGTTTGTACACAGGTGGTGAGCACTTTGTCACTCCTATATACTCCTGTCTGCTCAGGAGGCAGACGTACACAGGACCCAGGGCACCAGGAACAGTACTGGTTTTTTAAAAAATATTTTATTTATGTATTTATTTTTAGAGAGGGGGAAGGGAAGGAGAAAGAATGGAAGAGAAACATCAATGTGTGGTTGCCTCTCATGCATCCCCTGCTGGGAACTGGCCTGCAACCCAGGCATGTGCCCTGACTGGGAATCGAACCGGAGATCCTTTGCTTCACAGGCCCGTGCTCAAACCACTGAGCTACATGAGCCAGGGCTTTCTGCTTCTTTTTTTTTATGTTTAAATTCACACGACTCACTCTTTTCTAACAGTCACTGAACAGAAGCTCCAGAAAGGCCAGAGCGAAGCTTGTTCAAACATCTTTTAAAAATGCAATTACTTCCCAGACAAAAAGAGCAGTCAGCTGACTCCGTATCAGTATAAACTGCCCCGCTCCCAGCTTCGCCCCACAAGGCCTGGCAGCAGCACGGAAGGAATGCACGGTCTGGCTGGAGAGAAGGGAGGAAGGCGACGGAGGAACAGAGCATTATGTGAAGGCCGTTGCGGGCGGCAGTGCCCGATGGAGAATGTTAGCAGAGTCTGCAGGGAAGGACCTGGGGCAAGAAACAGATGAGAGAAGACCCGGCCTCAAGATTTGGCTCTAGAGCGGCCAGAACTCTACCCAGAGGAGTTGGGGGGCAGTTCTCCTGATTCACGAGGTCCCGTTATTAGGTCCCCAAACTCCAATCAGTCCTCTCTGAGCTTTAGAGAGGCTGCAGTCTGAACCAAGTCTGGGTGCGGGGGTGGGGCAGGGGGCTAACTGAGGCCCCTCCCAAAGACCAAGGCTCCCCTTGCAGTGTGGAGTCGCTCTGGAAAACTGGCCCCTGAGGACTCTGTCAGCCAGACCGCAAATGCCGTGTGTCACTTCTGTGCCCAAGTGCTTCAGAAACAGGTGTCATCTCAACGCTCTCTCACCTTCCACAGGGGCCCGGAAGCCACCGGTAGAGCTGGCAGAGCCAATGTGGAAGCAGCCAGGTCCCTGCATCCCCGCCCAGGAGGCTCCCCGCCGAACACTCCCCCTGGATTGTTGTGGGAATGAGAGGTAACCCTCTCCTGGGGGGCTGCAGAGGTCTGGGGGCTCCTCTGTTACTGTTGCAACTGTCACCCTAACCAGCCGTCAGAGAAGTAGCATTTTCTGATCTTTCAAGCACGTGATCAGTCCGGAAGCACCCACCTCTAGTAGCTGATCACAGTGTGTGGACACGTCTGGGTGATGTGAAGGGCTGGCTGTTCTCCACGGCTGTCCCCAGAGACACACACTCGGGAAGGGAACAAGGGTAGACTCCCGATATGGGACTCTGTATATTTTAGGACCATCCCAATTAGGAAGTGGATGGCCACGCTCAGTAAAAGTTGTGACCACCCTTAGCACTCAGTAATCCTGCCCGGATCACACAGGCATTTTTAGAAGGCAGGGTGACCAATGTTATGTCTTGCTTATGACATACGGCTTCTTATTGCCGCGAGCATCGGTCTTGTTTGACAGCTGTGCCCTTGTACCTTGCAACCAGAGTAAAGACGGCAAACGTTATCCGAGGGCTGCAATCAGCAAACTATAAAGTGCTGAGGCCTGTGGAACTGATACATCCCGTCGCTTTTATCAGCCCAAGGAAAACAGGCAATGGGCCTGGATGAATTTGTGTGTGTTTTTACGGGCATTGCATTCAGAGGAAAACAGCGTGAGTTTTGTTATTAGCAGGTGTATCTGAACTTTGTCTGGTCTACACCCCAGGAGAAGGCGAGAGCGCTGTGGGGAAGGGCGTGAGTGCGTCAGTCCACACGGACGGAGCTGAGATGCCTGGCTGCTTCCCATGCTTCATACCTGCCAACCATCTGCCTGGCTGTGCAGGCGCAAGTCCTGGGGGACTGCAGAGTCAGCAGCAACTCACAAAGGGCACAGAGAGGTTCAGCAACTTGCCCAAGCTCGCACAGTACAGGGTGCACTTGGGATGTGAACCCGGGCCGCCTGGGTGTTGAACACAATGTTTCTGACGATACATAACTATCACTGTAACAGTGCTCGGGGGATGGTCGTCCAAAGCACCGCCATTTGTGGGGCTTTCCATGACTCTCCCAGGCAAATGGAGGTGTCCTTCTACCAAGTCCTTCTTTCTGCCTTTTTGCACACAGATCCACTCTGGCCACTGTCACATTGCACTGCAATTGTTTCTCTTTCCTCCTCTTCTTTCGGGCCATTGAGCCCGTAGGGTGCCTAGAACTAGAAAAAGGTGGCCCTTCCTCAAGACATTTTGCGCCCATCTACAGGAATACTGTCATAACAGTGTCAAATCAACAATGTCTGATTGGAATGGCGCCCTCTAGGGGTGTGCGGGGCACAACCCGCACAGCTGTAGACCGTGATCTCTCAGCTTAGCCCTTAAGCAGAGGTTCCTTGAGGACAGTATTTTACTTTCCTATTTGGCTCCCACAGCTCCCAGCACAGTGTCAGGAGGTGCAATAGGGAGCAATAATCTTTAAAAAAATTTTTACTTATTTTTAGAGAGAGGAAAAGGGAGGGAGAAAGGGAGAGAAATATTGATCGGCCACCTGTGGTCGGTGCCCCAACCCGGGGACCTGCAACCCAGGCATGTGCCCTGACCAGGAGTCTAACTGGTGACCTTTCGCTTTGCAGGACGACACCCAACCAACCGAGCCACACCAGTCAGGGTGCAATAACAACTGTAAGAGGCAGGTGAGTTCTGACTTTCCCTTCTGAGACTGTGAGATGAAGCTGTCGTCTTTCTCTCCGCTGTTTCCTCCTGCCCCTACAGAAGCGAGGATGGCGGTGCCACCGGTGTGAGTGCCCGCCCCGCTAGGAAATGGCGATACTTTGAAAACAATCCTTTCCGTTGAGGTGTTCACGCTCCCATTTCCCACGTCTGCTCTTGAGTGGGAACCGGCAAAAGCACCAATGAGATTTGTGATTTGTTTCCTTCCTTAAGCCGATAAACTCTTCAAGCTTCCTTGTTTACACCAGGCGTCAGGAGGGCTGTCAAAGCGCTTCCTAACTTGCATTGGCAAAGTCTGCATCTGCCCCTAAACGGCAATGCCTGCGGAAACAAACCAGAAAAGGCAACGATAACGGGGACCCACGTTCTCAGGTTGCTCTTAGGCCTGCCAGAGGAAACCAGCTGAATTAACTTCTTATCATCACGGCAAACTGCAACGTGGTCTCTGGTAGGTGATTATGGGCTCAGTTACACTCATTTCAATACTTCCCCTAGGAGGGAGGGGTAGTCCTAAGGAGCTGGCGTTCAAAACCGCAAGTAAAAGGTGCCACAACACCGTGCGGCCCGAAGGAGGTGACTGCGGCCAGAGCTTCCCAGCCAAGCCCGCCTGAGCCTCCTCTCCCCTGGTTTACCTGTCCTCTGAGCAGGTGGGTGTCCCCCACCTCTGAGCCGACACCTGAGTCTTTCCCAGTTGATGGAGGTTCCATAATTGCAGAGCATTCACAGAACGCCACCTGTGCTTTATTTAGAACCCTGTTCCACCCACTCTTCACCCCTCCCTGACCCCCAGCAGCCAACGCTCAAACGAGGCAGGTTCTCCTCCTCCACAAAGCTTTCTGCGGCCGCCTTCAACTCTCCAACTACCTTCGAAACTCGACTGTCTTCATTAATTAACCATTGTGATAAAAACCTCTCCCCGGGAGAACGCGCTGGGGGTACCGGGGGGCAGATGACCAGCTAGCTCCTGCAAAGCTCTGGTGGCCAGCTGAGCAGCTCCCATCTCCCCAATGTAAAGGCAGAAGGAAGTGACTAAAGACACCCCGAGGATTCACAGCCGCTCCCAGAAGGCCATGCAATGACTTTCTATGGAAACACAGGGCAACACTTAAAAGCCCAACCATGAAATACTGATTCTTTCTCAGTTAACACCTTGCACAAAAAAGTAACGGTAACATCACATTACTTTCTATCCAAATGTGAAAACCCAGCTGCCTTTTGCTCATTTCTTTGAGGTGTATTTGTCTTACTACCCCTTCTTCTTGGAGAAAAGAAACATCGGAACTGGCCGCTGCTGCAGATCGGAGCTGTTGGTGCCCATCATGCCAAATGGAAACTCTCCATCCCTCTCTGTCTAGGAGGTGTCAAAATCAAGGTGAGACGCAGCTGCATAAGCAAGTTTGTGGCAATTTGAACCCCACAGAGGGACATTTTTAACTCCGTATGCCTGAAATTAACAACATGTTATTTTCAGAGAACCCGGGTCTAGATAGCTCTGTACCCCACTGAAAATGCATGTGAAGATCAATTGAGCCTGAATAAACTCGCAGGGCTCTCCCCATGCATTTCGGGAGTGTGCAGGCATTTAAATGTCGTCAAACAAGGCTCAGCAGGATTCGCTGAAGACTGTTCATTAAGATCCTGGATGTCGCTGGAATCCCCCTGAAGGGGGCCACCTGATCATCCTCAAACCCTGTACAGTTGCCGAGCATGTCACATGGCTTTTGCCCGTGAGGATTTATTTCATCACACGGAAGCAGTCACTGAGTAAGAAAGGGCCACCCTGCGGGAAAGACAAGTGTCCCTTTCGTGGCAACCCCATCCAGCTTAGCTGTCTTCTCTTGCAGGTGATTCTCTGCACCTCGGTCAGCCCAGCGCGCCCAACCACTGCAGCAATGCCCCTCCCACCTCGGCTGGCTTCACAGGGGTGGGCATGTTTGAGCCCACCAGGTGGGACAGATGGGAGGGGACCTGTCCCAGTGGCCCTGGGCTGTTCGGAGTCCTGGGAAGCAAGGGACCGAGGCTCACAGGCTTTCTGTTAGGAAAGCTTCAGGCGGGAGGAGGACCGTGCCCAGAGGCTGGCCGTCTTCTCGCCTCTCCTGTCTTCCGTCCCTGCCGGTCCCACCGACCTTCTTCTACAGCGGTTCCCCCATGCCCACCTCTGCGGCACTCAGCGCGGTGCTGGCCGCCAGCGCCGTCTTAGCCCTGCTGGGGCTGTGCCAGGCCATTCCTCAAAGCCCCTCAGTGGCCCCTACAGTCCCGGGGATGATGCCGCCCTCAGTGTGGCACTGGACCACCCCTCTGGTGCCAACTGGCTTCCAACGGCCAGTTCAGCCACCACAATGGACCATCTGAATGTTCATACCAACTGAAGTATGCAGACACCAGGGGTGTTTAACAACCAGAAACGAGGCCTGGATCAGCCGGCTGTGTGTCCCCCTGCTGGCCCAGCCCCG
>PVKM010052629.1:0-10202 GCA_004027735.1 Carollia perspicillata
CCTGTTCTGCGCTCTCTCGGATTTGCGTCCCCTCTGCTGCCTCCCACATGCAAACTGGGCCCCCCTGGCTCTGGTTCCCAGGTGGACAGGACTATGAATGCTCCAGGATCCTGCCAGTCTCCCCAACAACCTCTCCTGTGAGGCTGGGAGCCTCTCCCGGCACCTTTTCAATGGGTATTTTTAGGCTTTATTTCCTGGCGCTGGGGCCCTGGGCTGTGCGGTCCATCTCACTGCCCACTCTTGCCTAGTTTATCTGTGTGCGAATATGTGTCCGTGGTTGGCCAACCACCCTGCATGCCCTATGTGCTCTGCTTGTCTCCTCCCCACATCTGGGTTCTGCAAGCTTCACACCACCTAAGCTCCCCAGCACTCCTGGGTCTGGCAGCCACTGCATTTTCCTGCCTCATTTCCACTCTGCTGGCTGCAGACTCCCCCGCTCTTACCAGTCTGGTTGAATGGTTGTTGGACTTCCGTAGTTCAATTTTCTGTGTTCTGGTTGTGCTACTGTTTATAAATATTTGTTGTCCTTAATCTTGGTTGTGAGAGGAGGTACAGTATTTCCACCTATGTCTCCATCTTGGCCGGAGTCTCCCAAAAATGCATGTAGTTTTAAAAATAAAGATTTTAAATACCAGAACAAAGAGATGTTCAAAAGGTAGATAAGGAATCGTAAATTACACTAAGAGTCTGGAAAGGGGAAATGGAGCACGTGGCACGCACAGGGGAATGGAGCCTCTGCACCCCTAGGCCATGGCAGGACCCTGCCCTAACCCACTTCCCACGAGAGCGGTAGCTGGTGCAGTGACTCTGTGTGAGGTTCTGGGGTCTTTCTACCGGAATTCTCCCTCTCTACCACTCACCAGTTGGGATCTTAGGTGAGTTACTTACACTCTGTGAGCCTTTTCCACCCACTTGAATTGGGGTAGTTTTAACTTATAGGATTGTGGCAAATGACTAAAGAATTATTTTCTGCAAGTTAGGTGTTAGAAACAGAATCCTATGCATACTATCTAAATATCTTTAGGTAAACATTCCTATTTTTGTGGTAAAATATACATAACACAAATTTACCATTATAACCATGTTTAAGTGTACACTTCAGTGCCATTAAGGTCATTCATAATATTGTGCAACCACCTTCACTATCCATCTCCAGAATTTTTTCATCATCCCAAACTGAAACTCTGGGGTTTTTGTTTTGATCCAGTAACATGATTTTGGTCTTGTTCATAAATTTCTTACATGGTACCTAATACATGTTAACTGTAAGCATTATATTGGGAATCATGAGGTGCCATTTTAGCTTTGAAATTTCATTTTTGAGCAGTCTTATCCATAGGGATCACTATTTTGTCTCTTTTACTCTGTCTTAGCAGTCTTCCAAAGAACAAAAAGAAAATTTGCTATTTAAAAAAATAGAATAAAATTCATCCTAGCTTGAAATTTTATGAATTTTATAAATTTATAAAAATATATGGCCCTGGCTGGTGTAGCTCAGTGGATTGAGTGCAGGCCTGCAAACCAAAGGATCACGGTTCGATTCCCAGTCAGGGCATATGCCTGGGTTGCAGGCTAGTTCCCAGGAAGGGATACATGAGAGGCAACCATACATTGACATTTCTCTCCCTCTCTCTTTCCCTTACCCTTTAAATATAAATAAATAAAGTTAAAAATTTTTAAACATTATGATACATGGGATCTTAATAATTTTATTTTTCCTATATCTTAAAATATTTTTGTTGCTTATCTGAAGCATTATTCGATATTACTCACCAATTATTCTCAACTGTACTGAAAAACACTAATATAACATGAAACAGGAAAATGATGGAATTGCCTAATAAGTTGATATAATAATTTTTTAAACACCATCACTATTAGATCAGCCTTCAGTTTTCCTGTTGTCTTTCCTCAAGTATTGCAGCCCCTTTCAAGGATTAAAAGAAGATAGGAGATACCAACTTTGTAGTATTTTAATCTTTCAGTAAACATAATTGAGAATCTATAATTTTTATTTTCTACCCATAATGGCAAAAATAGGGAAAATTACAGAGGAAGATGTTTCACAATTATTAAACAAATCAGAAGATTAATGCTAAAAGATTTTATATAAGTGAAATCTGAAACTATGAGTCTTCAGAGGACAATATCCTTGATGAACTTTCTCCAACTCTGGAATCAATGAATGGACACTGTATTTTTAAGGACAAAAGGAAGTGTGGTGTTCTCATACAGTTAGTCACTCAATAAGAACTTCAGCATATAATGAGAACCTGGACCACACTATTCTGCTAAAAAGATGAGTGGCAATATTCTTTCATCTTTTCTATTGGTTGTACACCAAAATTGGCTTTATATGAGCCATAAATAGACAAGGAAAGTCTGTATAAAAAGGTGGGTTGAAGAAAGCAGATAACGTAAAACCCAAAAATTCTAATTATGTTTGTAAATCTGAAATGTTTTGTAGTTATGGAGCAACAACTGTTATAGAAAATCAGAAGTCATCAAAGTTTTCAAAAGTATTATATTTTTCCCTTTTTATTGATATTTGAATACAGTTTCCTCCATTTTCCCACCACCACTTTCCCCCATCCTACCCATGCCCACCTCCCACCCAAAATCCCACCCCCTCTTGGCTCCATCCATGGGTCCATCATTCATGTTCATTTACATCTCTTTCCCTTCTTTCCCACCTTATTTCCCTCTTCCTTCCCCCCTGGTTACTGCGAGTTTGTTGTCAGTTTCAATGTCTCTGGCTATATTTTGCTTGCCAGTTTGTTTTGTTACTTAGGTTTCACTTATAGGTGAGATTATATGGTATTTGTCTTTTACCACTTGGCTTACTTAATTTAGCATAATACTTTCCAGTTCCATACATGTTGTCATGAAGGGTAGGAGCTCCTTTTTTCTTTCTGCTGCATAGTATTCTATTTTATAAATGTACCATAGTCGATCAAATGTAGCATAGTTTATTGATCCACTCAGTTACTGATGGGCACCTAGGCTGCTTCCAGCACTTGGCTACTATAAATTGCGCTGCTATGAACATTGGGGTGCATAGGTTCTTTTGAATCAGTGTTTCAGGATTCCTAGGGTATAAACCCAGCCATGGAATTGCTGAGTCAAAAGGCAGTTGCATTTTTAGTTTCTTGAGGAAATTCCATACTGTTTTCCACAGAGGCTGCACCAGTTTGCATTCCCACCAACAATGCACTAGGGTTCCCTTTTTTCCACAACCCTGCCAGCATTTACTGTTTTTTTTTATTTGTTTATGATGGCCATTCTGACTGGTGTGTGGTGGTATCTCATTGTGGTTTTAATTTGCATCTCTCTGATGGCTAGTGATACTGTGCATCCCTTCATATGTCTCTGGGCCCTCTGTATGTCCTCCTTGGAGAAGTGTCTGTTCAGGTCCTTTGCCCATTTTTTAATTGGATTGTTTGTCTTCTTGGTGTGGAGTCATGTGGGTTCTTTTCATATTTGGAGATCAAACCCTTGTCTGAGATATCATTGGCAAATATGTTTTCCCATACAGTTGGTTCCCTTTTTATTTTGCTAATGTTTTCTTTAGCTATACAGAAGCTTTTTATTTTGATGAAGTCCCATTTGTTTAATCTTTCTTTTATGCCCCTTGCTCTAGGGGACATACAGGTGAAAATATTGCTGCATGGAATATCTGAAATTTTCCTGCCTATCTTCTCCTCTAGGACTTTTATAGCATCATGACTTATATTTAAGTCTTTTATTCATCTTGAGTTTAGTTTTGTGTTTGGTGTAAGTTGGTGGTCAAGTTTCATTTTTTTGCATGTAGCTGTCCAGATCTTCCAATACTGTTTTTTGAAGAGGCTATTTTGATTCAATTTTATGTTTCTGCCCCCTTCATCACACATTAATTGACCATAGAGACTTGGGTTTATTTCTGGGCTCTCTATTCTGTTCTATTGATCTATGTATTTGTTCTTATGCCAGTACCAGATTGTTTTGATTACTGTGGCCTTGTAATATAGTCTGATGTCAGATATGGTGATCACACCTACTTCGTTCTTCTTTCTCAAAATTGCTATTTGAGGTCATTTATGGTTCCATATAAATTTTTGAAGTGTTTGTTCTATATCTGTGAAATATGTCATTGGTACTTTAATAGGGATTGTGTTGAATCTATAAATTGCTTTGGGTAGTATAGACATTTCGATGGTGTAAATTCTTCCAATCCATGAGCATGGTACATACTTCCATTTATTTGTGTCTTCCTTAATTTCTTACTTCAATGTTGTGTAGTTTTCTGAGTACAGGTCTTTTACCTCTTTAGTTAGGTTTATTCTGAGGTATTTTATTTTTCTTGTTGCTATAGCAAATGGGATTTTTTCCTGATTTCTGTTTCTGATATTTCATTGTTGGTGTACAAAAATGCCTTCAATTTCTGAATATTGATTTTGTATCCCACTGTTTTGCCCAAAAAAAAGTATTATATTTTGATGATGTAACTGCAAGGAGAAAAAATCAGAAATAATGGTAAGCTAAAATCTTGAGAGATGTATTTGAAATCTGGAATCAGTATTTACAAGATGAATTTGTTCTAAAACCATACATGACAGCTGATGATCAGCTAATGGCATTCAAAAGAAGTTGCCCATTTTAGGTACATAAACCTTCTACACTGGGAAAACCTGGAATGCAAAATTCAGATTTAATGCTTAAATTTTTATTAATATTTCTAATAAAGTTGTTTTGCATACTATCTCTGATTTTACTTTTTTAAATTACTCATAAAATGACAGAAATGTAAAATCATAAAAAGGGTTTATTGGACTCAAATGGAAAATATTGAGAATTATCCCTGATATAGCAAGAATTAATTACTCAATACAGTTTTGCTATTATTATCACTGTCATCATCACCATCATCATCATGAGTCCACAGAGTTTCACCAAGTCCTAGATTTACTCTGAAAAAGAAACCACATGCTATGTTCCACGAAACAGCAAGAAATATTCATAAATACCAGCAGGTTTGAGGTATCCTATTACCACATCCAGAATAGGAGGGTGTCCAGTGTGCCTGCCCACACTGGCATGCAAAGGCAGATCTGTGGGCCTGATGTGGGCATTCACAAGTGAGCCTTCTTCCTGGATTGCATGCGGGTCACAGTGCAAAGCCTGCCAAGATGCATGAGTCCCACTGACCACCACCCACTTCCACTGATTCACATGAAATTGAGCAGCCAACCAAAGAGGTGGTAATATACCTTTCATGGCTTTTAAGAGCTCAAGCTTTAAAAAAAAAAAAAAGCTTGTACTCTAAGTTCCTTTCAATCAAATGGTGTTACTTTGAACAATGAAGGAGGCTATAGAAAGTGATCATCCGGCTGGAGAAGGGATTGTCCATAAAAATATCATACATCTGAATACAGGAAAGGACACCAAGAAGGCCACAGGAAAGACAGTAGGAATTGAGGAATTTTCATAGTAACTGAAGAGAAAAATATAAGAAAGGGGTAAAGAAAACTCAAACTTCAGATGCCTACATATCTATGAATCAATCAATATGATTTTTTTAATTAGTAAATATGGCCTCCTGGGTTTGTCCAATGTAAGGAAGAACTTTCCAGTAACAAGAAAGATCCCTCAGTGGAAAGAAAAATGACCACAGGAGAGTGATTGGTTTCCATATAGGCATATATTCAAGTAACGGCCGAAGAACCACCTGAAAAGTGCACTGCAAAGCCATTCCTGAGTTGGGAGAGAGGAAACTGGATTCTGCCTATGGCCCCTTCTATCTGAACTCAGGATACCACAATGCTTAAGGGAAAGAGTCCTAAAATCAGAGTGTCTGGGTTCAAAGCCAAGCCTGGCATTTATTGAGGCACACTATTTGACCTAAGTGTGACTTCCATCATTCGTAGAGTAGTAGGTAAGTGGAACTCAGTGATGACAGTGGTTATGCACCCATCCATGTAGGATATCTTCTGTTTGCGTCCCCAGATCCCTTGTACCTTTCACTATCCTCCTTTCTGCCCCAGGAGACTGATCTCTGTGAAATTCCTCAAAAGACTCCTGCTCCAGCAAGAGATTCCCAGGAGGAAAAAGGGCAAGTGTAGGATATTGAAGCCATTGGTTCACTGCCTGTGGGAGTCTATCTGACTGGCTGTGTCCTCCAGGAAGCCTTATCTACATACCTATTTCATTCTGGCTTCTGGAAATGCCTCCCTTCCTTCAACCCTCCAGGCCCAGAAGTATAGCATCTCCTTTGTTACAACCCCAGGTATATGTCACTACCTCTTGTGGATCTCTACCCCTGCTCTCACTTTGTCAATAGTCTATTTATGAATCCCTCTTCCAATCACCTTAGCTGAGTGTGCATCTGTATTTTGCTGGGACCCTGACTCTACCTTAAGAGTTGTTGAGAGGATTAGCTATATCTGACACTTAGTACATGATCGTGACCATGATATTTGTATTCTCCTTTCTCTTGTCTCTAACTCCTCTTTCCATCTTTGGCTAAACCTTTCATCCAGTTCCTCTTCTGATTATTTAGCAGAGAAGTCAGCAAACTGTTTCTGTAAAGGGCCAGAGTCAATATTTTGGGCTTTGTGGGCTACACTGTGTTTGTCACCACTACTTAACTCTGCCCTTATAGAACAAAAGCAGCCATAGGAAACACGCAATGAATGCATGTAGCTATGTTCCAGTAACATTTTGTTTACAAACACTGATATTCAAATTTTATATCATTTTCATAGGTCATAAAATGTTATTCTTGTTTTGATTACTATTCAACTATTTGAAAATGTAAAAACCATTGTTAGCACACAAGTTGCACATAAACAGTGAAAAGGCAGGGGTTGGCCTACAGGCCATAGTCTGGCAACCTCTGCTTTAACAGAGTTCTAAAAGTTAGCATTTGTGCATCAGCCCTCCAGGCCCAGAGATGGTAGCATCTCCTTTGTTACATCCCAAGGGATATGGCTACACCAGAGAGCTTAGCTGCTCCAAATTATTATTTTATGTTTTTCTATTTTCTTTTTTTGTAAACAAGACTCTACAAATTCATTCTTTGAAGCCAAAGCTTGCTTGCTCTTTCCTATCATCTTAGCAAACTGGCTTCCAAAATCCTGCCCAATAGCACAGTCAGACCACTCCCCTGTATAGCACCATCCAGGAGCAATGTCCTTGGAGCCGTTTCCACACTAGAAACCCATTACAGCGCAGTTTTGTATAGTGAAAGACACATCCAGGACTAGCCCCACTGTGATTCACTCCATAGAAACAAGATACAGTCTGGTGTGTTTAGGCAAAGCCTGTATACTGGCAACGTTGAAAGATGAGGTTTTTTGTCTTTGCAGAATTCCACCTGATCATGCATTTGTGACATGCATCAATAGATGATGATTTACCAGTCTGATGTTTGGTCTCTGCTCCCTCCCTTTTTCTAAAGGACAATCTGATCAGTCAGGGCAAAAGTGCTGGTAGATGCTAACATGTTTAACTCACTCCAACAGACATAAAATGACTTCTATAGACAAAGACATTCTTGAATTTTAATGAGTCTTTTCAGAACAATTCCTTGCCTACAACAGTGGTTTTCAACCCTGGCTACACATTAGAATCACCTGAAAAGCATTTTAAAAATGCTGACGTGAAGGTTTCACCCTACAATACTTGAAATATTATCTGTAGTTTTAAAAAGTTTCTCAGGTAATTCTGGTGCAACGCAACACTTGAGAATCACAGAATTAGAGAACTGGCCAAAGGAGAAATGTTCAGACAGCTGAAGATCACCATATGCCCATTCAAATCATGAACTCTTTTTTATTTGTCTTATTCCCCTTGCAAAGCCTCAGAAAAGAAGGCAGTTGGGAGAATGAGATGGAAATAAAAATTATTGTGCACCTAGTTTGTATTTCGCCTTTATTAATTACTTTTCATTCATTTATTCATTCATCCAACATTTAAATAAGATATTTTTTGTGCCCAGCACTCCACTAAACATGCAGATATAAAGATGAATAAGATAGGCATGATCTCTACCCTCATAGAGCTTACATTCTCATGAGTAGAAAGGGTAGGGGGAACAGAACAAAATCACACCATCATTTTTAATGACAAATATAGTAAATATTAAGTTGAGGGTACAACTTTCAGGGAGATGTTACTTGAACGAGATCAGAGAAGGCTTCATTGAGGAACTGATGCTATGGCTGTGCTTTGAATCAAGAGTAAAAGCTAACCAGAAAAAATGAGGAAGACAGAGGAGACTTCATGTGTAAAGGCCCTATGGTAGGTCACGAGGAGCTTAGGGCATTTGATGAACTGAAAGAAGGCAGTATGCGTGAAATTCAGAGAGCAAGGGAACCATGATGGGGCACGTGAGGGCCAGCTCAGACAAGGCTTGGAGGCTTTATTAGGACACTATATGTTATGTCACTTATACTTCATTAATATCTGTATTTTATAGACTCAGAGCACTAGGAAGATGCTCAAGTTTCCATGATGGGAAAGAGGTGATATCAGTGCTCAAACCTACTTGCTTCTATTTAACACCAAAGCCCAAGTCCTTTCTTCTGCCTATCTCTCCCTTTTCAGTTCCCTCCACCTCCTCAGGTGAGATGTTTCACTGGAAACAGAAATTATCAATCAAGTCTGTGTTTCTATAGTTATCTCTCCATACAGCAATATAGTATCTGTGTTTATATATAAATAGAAAGGAACAAAACTATTAATTTCAGGGAAACTAACTTTCACTTTATGAAGAAAAAGACTTGCCTAAACCTCCTAGTCAGTCATTTGCATAATTCAAAAGGGCTCCTGTCAGTGGACCATGATATAGACTAATCAAATAAAGTCATTCATTGATTCATGTATTGGTATTTACTGGGCACTGACATGCCAAGTACTAAAGGTGTAGATGAAAATGCATGATCTCAGTGTTAGTAGAAAAGACTAGTACAGTCTTTTCTAGAAGAGAGTGGAGAAGCAATGTACTTAGCCAAATTCAATCCAGATATTACTAAAAGTTAATAGGAGAAGAGAATGGGAATATTTTAGGAGAAGGAAGATGGCGACGGAGTAGGAGGGAGCGGATTTCACTTCCCCCTACACACAGGAGGAAAAACTGGCTAATCCATGGAGGAATGGACCAGACAGACAACAGTATTGCAGTGTATTTGAAAATAAGAATCCACAAAGCTGTAGCAGACACTGAAAAACCAGAAACCAGACGGTAAGAAGGAGATTTCAGGACACTAAGGTCCCGGGGATCAGCGCGGGGACTGGGCGAGTTTGAAGCCCCAGGCCCGGCGCCCAGTCTACGCACACGCTCGGTCTACCACAGACTGCTTGAAAGTGGAGGGCCTGCTGAAATCCTTGAAAGAGAGCTGGGTCACCTGCTCCCTCCCTCCCCGACAGACCAGGGTTGCAGCAACACCAGCTGAGCTCTGGTTGCGGAGAGGGGAATAAGGAGGAAGAGGCAGAATGCACAAAGCTGTAGTTACTCTCAAAGTCTGTGGGCGCCAGCTCGGGAGAGCTGAGGACTGGGCTGCATCGCACACTGACTCCGAAAGTCACCAGCTGCCTGGAGAATTGGGCTACATGGGACATCAGGCTTGAATAGGAGGAATTTATCAAACAGAAGGGCTGGGGAATCTGCTGTGATGGCCCTGAGGCTGACTCCCAACCCCACCCGGGCGTGGGGGGAAGGCCGTGGGGGGAAGGCTCAGTGACTCCATCCTGGTGGCGCTGGGAGGGGAGGCATTTGGGCCCAGGTTCGCTGGGAAGGGAGGCATTTGGCGCCGGCCTAAAGGGGTGGGCGCCCCTGCACCCCATCGCCTGATGGTGAACATCAGGAGAAGCCCTCTGAAGAGAACCAGGACTCCCATGTCGAGGATATTGGGGAAAGGAGTCAGACTGGAGGCTGGGACAGTGCTTGGAAGGCAGGTTAGGTGAATGTCAGGAGGGGAGAATGGCCACACCAATCACTCCCCAGTCCTCTGCAGCCAGCAAGACCAGAAAAACCGGTTTGGCCAGTTTGAAACCAACAAGAGGTGCAGTTTTTGTGTGTGTGTGTGTGTTTTTAATGCTGTTTTCTTAAATAATCTTTTTGTTATTAGTATTTTTAAAATTTTCACTACTGTTTTACTCCAATTGCTTTTCCTCTCTTCCCTTCTTTCTTGATTTAGTACTGCACACTTTATTTTGAATTTTAT
>PVKM010052630.1:0-10201 GCA_004027735.1 Carollia perspicillata
AGGGGGTCTCACCTGCTACTCTAAAAGCGCCCCTACAGGAAGTCACAAACCAGAGGCAGGGCAGAATGGGGAGGGAGGAAAATTGGCATGGGCAGAACCCCGTGTGTGTGTGTGTGTGTGTGTGTGTGTGTGTGTGTGTGTGTGTGTGTGTGTTGCAAAGGGCCATAGTGTTTCGGGTTTCATCCCCCTCCTCTGGGGATGGATTCCTCACGTCTGAAGAGCCTGAATGCCACACCGATTTTGCATCTTTTAGAGACACTTGGCGTTGTCTTGGAAGAAGTAGCCCAAGCCCTCTGGAGCCGCATCCTTACTGTGAAAATAGAAGCCCCGAGAGAGAGAAAGGTGTAGGAGGCCCACAGAGGCAGGTTGACTAGGAAGTTTACTGCGGAGCCACCTCGGTGCGATGATCCATGGAGCCTGGAAGCTTGTGGCTGGATGGCAATGAGGGGTTGATCACTGGAAATGGGGATAGCTTGCTCCTGTGGCTGAGGGCGGTTGGATGATGTTCGGAGCCTGTTCATGGGCCTGTTTCTTCCTAACACTGTTGAATGAAGAAAGAGATCTGTGGGACCGCTTGGGCCTGAGTACGTTTAATTTTTAAGAAACTTTCAAGCCATTTGCCAAAATGGCTGTACAATTTTGGATCCCCACCAAAAACATGAGTTTTAGTTAGGCTTTAATTTCATTTCCCTATTTACTAATGATGGACTCCTTTTCATGTGCTTCTTTGCCATCTGTATTTCCTCTTTGAAAAAAATGTCCACTCAGGTCTTTTGCCTGTATCATAGCTGGGTTATTTGTTTTCATATTGTCAAATTTTGAAAGTTCTCTACGTGTTCTAGATTAAAGCCCTTTTTCAGATATGTGAATTATAAATATTTTCTTCTTCATTGCTTATATTTTCATTATCCTACCAGGGTCTTTCAGACAGCTAATATTTCCATTTTGATGATGTCTAATTTATCAATTATTTATTTTTTGAATTGTGCTTTTTTGGTATCTAAAATATTTTAACTCAAGTTCATGAAGATTTTTCTCTTGTATTTTTTCTTTCTGAACCTTGGTTACCTGGTTTGTTCATTTTCAATGGTATTGTTTGACTTCCTCTTTTACTTAAACGCCATGATTATATTCTGCTTTCCTCTTTCCTTTTCTCCTTTTCCCACTTGTTCTCTAGATGCATTCATTCTACTTTGTCAGAACATGTGATGTATATACTCCTCTTCCACCTATATTCCCAACCTCGTTTTACTTGTTAATCTCCATTTCAACTCATTACATGCTCATTCTCAATGCTTTTTCCTGATGTTTCTCCTGTTATTACTTGGTTGGATGAAGCTCATTCTCTAGATTTTTTGCTGTTGTTGTAAAAGACTTTTATATACAGTATTTCTTGAGTTCTTACGCTTTTAGAAACTGTGTTGCTATAGCCCAGATACTTGAAATTCAGCTCAGCTGGTTATAAAATCATTTTCTTTCTTTGAGTTATTTAAAAATGCTGCTCCATTGTTGCTTCTCTTTGTATAATGCCCTGAGAATTCTGCTTAGTTTTATAGGAAATAGGAGCATGAAAAGGTGATTAGCAGCAGAGATGAAACTTAAAAATGTATTTATTGGCTTTTGCTTCTCCCACAAAATAGCAAAGGTGTATTTTTCCCTTGATCCATTCTACCAGTCAACTGTACAAACAAAACCAATATTCTTGCTTGCTCTTTTGCCTTTTACATGGTGGGACAAGAATGAGCTCTTACAGACTTTTATTCTCGGCCCTGAAATTGAGCCTGCCCGTGAATTTGTCTCCCCTTACTTTCTACTTAACTACAACCTTTCCTGTGGGGCAGGGGGTCAAGGGATTTGAGTACATTAGTTCACTGTTAGTTGAACATAGAAACACCACTTTCATATTGCAGCTATCACAACAACTACCAACCACTTTCATATTGCAAATATCACAACACCTGTCAAAAATATTTGCTGCACAGGAATGCATGAATGACTGAGGCAATTTTTGGTCACCTACTTTGAGTGATTTAGTGTACTAAGAAGTACCAGCAGGTAAGATCAGTGAGAATGGGCACAAGGGACCATGTCAGAGGCACCAAATGTCAATCAGATCAACTGCTCCATCTGGGAACTTGGTCTCAGAGAAGTTACCCAAGGCCAATGTTCCGAAACTAGAAAAAGGGGAAAAATACTTCTCAAAATCTATGCCAAAGAAAATGATTTCATAATCAATTTCTTGCAGATGTCAGAGTGAATGGGGCAACTCAACAGCAACAGAAGCTGCAGGTGCTTTGCTCTAGCACTGTCTCAGTGAGATCAGAGTCTGGGGGAAAAGCATTAGCAACAGACATCAACTGTACACATGGTAACTACTGTGCAGTCAGAAGGGTGCATGACACTGTTTTTCTGCCATCTGCATTGTCTAGACCATCTCCCCCTCCCCCACTCCACTGTCTTAATGCCCCCTCGACCATTTGGAAGGGCAGGTAGTTAGAAAAAGGAAATGAAATACAAGAACAGAAGGGGAGGGGATGTAACTGGGAAAATATACTTGTAACAGCAGTCTTGTTTATACTTAAACACTTCATAGTGTTTCAACAGATGTAACATAAGGGAACTTAATTTCATCTATTAAAAATCACTGTACTTAAGTGCATATTCTACAAAGAGCAGTTACTAAATTTTAGATAATTTCAATCTTCAAAATGAAAATGATGCTGGAAACCTTAGTAGTGTTGTGTAATAGGTATAATTACTTGTGATTTTACTTGTGATGTAACTTCTCTTGTAAAATTTTCTTTTGCCTTCTTTCAAATTTCTGTTTGGCCCAGAGAATAATCAGTAAAATTGAGACTAGAGAAAAAATGGATTGTATCTTGCATAGAGGTTTGCCTTTGATAGCAACAAAATTCACTGTTTTCCATCTTTGAATAAGGGAAATGTGTTTGGCCAAGGATGGGAAAGATTTGTAACGGGGCAGGGCAAGGAAAAGGGCATAAAAAAATTATTTTGCTTTTTGAGACTAGAAGGCCAGAGTCACCAGTATCATCAGTAACATGGTCTCCTGAGCGTCGAACATGGACACAGGTGCCTGCACACCAATGCCCAAGACGGCTGTGGAACAGACCTGCCAGCACACTTCTGGTCTGGTCTACTCCTTTGTCCAGGAAGGCCAAAGTGACGAAAGCTCCTCCTCTTAGAAACTTGCTTCCTCTACCCTGATTTTGTCTCCATTGTCTTGGAATCCTGCTTCAAGAGAAGCTCAGAAAATTGCTTTGAAAACTGAACAGGATTTGACTGTATGCACAGGCATGGAAAGGTGTAGATGTTTGCTTGTGGCTGGGCGGGGCAGTTTGTTCGCCTGTAGAGGCCACTGGCAGATCAGGTTTGATAGAATGGGGTTTGCAGGAGAACAAAGGATGGATTGTGATGATCCCCTGAGATCAGACAAAAGATTCTGTGAGCTGTGACTATTTTTAGGATTTTTTAGTGTCAAAATCTCTCACCATTGCTCTAGGGGTCGTTTCTGCATGCAGTGTATTTGTCCTTGCTTCGTGTGTTGTGAAAGCTTTACGCATATGCCATTCTTATGAGATATTTTGTGTGAGTAAGATTGCGTGAGATCATGGAGATGGGGTAGAATATTTGCTGATTTCTTGTTTGCACACTTGCAACTGTTTATAGAGTAAGAAGTCAGATTTATTTACTTCTTTAATCCTATTTCAGATTTCCATATTGTAATACATTTCAGTATCTATAAAAAGTTTAATGGTCTTGTTTACTATGTATTAGTTTTACTACAGTGCATGTAAAATATTGGTGTCATTTTTTTTGTTGCCTACTCATCATCCCAACTAGTATTTTTTTTAATCTAAAATTTTCTTGAGACATTCATCATTCAAACTAAGTGTGAACGGACCTACTTTTTAGCTGAAGTGGTTTTTTGAAAGAACTAGGCAAATATTATCCTTAAATGGAGTTAATACAATTGAACACTGAAAATTCAGCTGAGGAATTACTAGACTTAGCAAGAATCTGTTAAAATAGTCAGCTATGAAATGACTGTGCAAAAATCCACGATTTCATTGTACTCCAGTCCAAGTATAGAATGTGTTGTGCTCATGTTCCCAGTGCAAATAGTTTTATCACCTTCTGAATCTCACCAACTCCCCCATGGAATCTAGGCCAAGAGGCTGGGCAGATGCCTTGACATCTGGTCATTGTTCTTATCCTTTTCTTGGCTGAGCACATTTTCTTTAAATATAACCTGGTCTGTAGAGTTGTAGGTCAGCTTTCAACATCATCATTGTTAGCCTTTTAAGTTAAGCAATTTAAAATCCATTGGAACCGGTATCTCAAGCATTGCCATTTATGGTGAGACTCTTTGTATAACTAAAAAGCCCATTGGGATAGTTTTCTAGGACAAAGAGATACTCCATCCAAAAAATTAGTGAAAGATATTTCACTTTTGTAACAGAGAACCTTCAAAAATACCCCAGTTGAGGATTACCCAGACACCTCAGTGTCTCCTGGCTGTGAAGATAGTTAACTTCCCTATGAGATAGGACATTATCATGGCACAAAAATTAAGTCCTGAGAATCAGAAAAAAGTCCTGAGAATCAGAAAAAAGTCATAAATCCTCAAGTGGTCAGCATCTCTGTCTCAGCTCTCTGACTTAAGTGTGATATATATCACACTTTTAACCTGACTTAAGTGTGATATATATCACACTTTTCATTTGATATCCAGGAGAGCGTAAATGTTATAAACTAAGAATTAAAGGAGGGTCGTGAAGTCCTGCATTCTACCAGTTTTGCTTGTTCTTTAAAAGCTGGTGTCCAAAGATACCCAAACATCCTTTCATAGGGTGCTTTGGAGATTCCGTGAGGCATCCTGCCATCCTTTGTGTAGCGATAGGTTTTTTTCTCATCTCTTTCCTCTCACTGCCCTCTAGAGAGAAGTACTTAGCCGTTCCTACCCCGAGGTCCCGTCCTCTAGTCAAACAACTCACTGGAATGATGCTGGAAGAGGTGGTTAGACTTATCAAGTGGGCAATTTATTAGTTTTAATGTTGTGTCTTTCTGAGGCTGGCTCAGGAAAGCCTGTTTTCTTTCATCCTATTTTCCTTGAGGAATGGAAGGACACTAAGCATCTAGGGGAAAATGAATGGATGATTACCCCTGTGCATGAGCCCGTGGCTGAAAGGGATACACTGGGTCTTGGAGGAGAGAGGGAGAGGGGGAGAGAGCAGGGAGGAAGTACCGTCTGAAGCGCACTGAGATGAGCGCTGATAAACATCACATTGTGTCTGATCATGTCACAGCTAGGTCTTCCTTGTGGTAACGGGTTACATTTTCCTTTTATGCTCTTAGGGTTTTCCACTAATAAGGGCAAAATTAAGGGGATTCATTTGCCCAAATAGGGCTTTATTTCTGCCTTTCTTTTCCCCTTACTCCTATGTCAAGCAGCATGGGCCCCCTTTGCTTCTATACTTCTGGCACGAAGGAGGAGAGACTTTCTCAACCCCCGTGCAGTTGATTCCTGCATTGTCGGTTACCTCACAAGGAGAGGTCTGGGTCCTGGGGAGATGTGGCGTGAGTGTGCAGCACCCTCAGGCTGCACGGTCTTCTAGGGGCAGAAGGGGCCTTCTGAGACTGACCAGGAGGACAGTGTACCAGGACAACAAAGTCATGTGACTGCCTTAAACCCATTCGGGCCCAGCGACCAAACGAGGTGGAATGAATGTCAGCGGGAGTTGCTTTGAGTGCTTTCCTAAGTTATCCTTTAAGAAGGAAAACTTAGCCCTTCAAAATTAACAGTTCATGTTGTTTTTCGAAAGCAAAATCTAAAAAAAATATTGAAATTCTGATCTTGTCCCTTAAGTCTGACACTTGCGCAAATGCCCCTTGGAAAAACAGTGACCTTTTCTCGTCACCATGTCTCTGGGAACACCCCAGTGTTCCAGCCGAAGGCCTCGTGAGTGAGTTTTTAAGCAATGGGTGAATACTGAGAGAATCATGAACAATTCTCAAGTGTAAAATATTATATCATTACACTCACAAATCATATATCTGATCTACATATTCTATCCTTTGGAGTGAACACAGGTCATATAATATCCTGTTTTTTAACACACTCCTTTAGAATGCTATTGAACTTTCACACATACATAATACTACATCAAGTGAACTATTGGCAAACTGATTGGCAAACAATCCCACATCATCCTTGAGATTAACAGAGATACAGATTGGACTGTGGTTACAGCTCAAGATGGATTTGGAAAATAGCAAGTCATTGTCAGATTAATGAATCACTTTTCTTGGGGTAAAACTTTACAAATGTTATTTTCAGTAACTCTCCTAAACAGAAGAATGGAATTAATATATCAATAGATAGCTTTCACCATATTGACCCACTTTTATGTGTGCAGGATAGTTTTTTTTTCATATGAACAAGTTTCAAGTCTGGGCAAGGTGTTCTTAATATAAGTATTTCTAACACGTAATTTCATCTTTTATAAAAGTTACACTTGACAAAAAGTTCGACAGGATTAAACAAAATGCAAAGGCCATGCTGATAATAAAATAAATAACAAAAGAAAAATGTTTTATTAAGTTAAAATTAAACTCAATAAAAGAAAAAATCTAACCTGATAACATTACGGCAGCTTCTCTTAAAATATCAATAAACAGATGAAACTTATATACATGATTTTTTTAAAATGCTGTATTTAAGATATTGGGGCAAATGAAAGGATGTAGAGGTGATCCAGGCAGTAGCTTTGAAGACCATAGATAGAGAATTCGAGAGGGTTCCTGGCTGAAAAGCTCAGTGAATGTTGTTACAGTATTTAGAGAAATGGCGCAAGCTCAGCATGACCTGGACCTAGATTTTTAAGACAGTTGGTGTTGACATATGTTCATATTAATGTGAAACAACTTAGAGATGCTAATATTGCTTGGTTCTTCTGAGAACTACATCCTCTGTTTATAAGTCAGTTAGTTAAAAAAAAAGCAACGCGTTTAAAAATCAGCACTAATAAGTGGCAGTGGAGTCATCCTGTCTGGCAAACATTAAAAAGAGCAATGTCTCAGAAACTGTCTTCTTGTGGTTTAGGTTGACTTTTAAGTCTTACCGGAAGTTAATTAAAATGAACTTTTTTTTTCTTTTTTCTTTTAAAGTTTATTTGATCATCTTTGAGTTTACTCCCTTAGTGGCAGATGCCAGAAAATTCCTCAATCCATGGTACTAATTGGAAAACAACTTTTCAATCTGGGTGGAGAGCTCAGACATTCCAAATTTCTCTTTTTAGTTGGATTAAAGGGTTTGCAATATAAATATCTTGATTTGGAAGAAATGTAAGAAATTTCAAGGTTTCCAACTTAAAACCATGCACAAGTGGGTTGCCCTGCCAAGCTTATTTCTCCAAATTCTTTTGGAGCCCAAGGGTGTAGCCTAAACTAGGATTCCTGTGGGCAATACCCAAGCATTACACACACACACACACACACACACACACACACACACACACACGCATCTCAGGGTATCCTCATTTTAAAAGCATGTATATTAGTTCATATCCTGATTCCTTTAGGGAACTTCAGTTTGCTTTGATCAGTAAACTCAGGGTCTATGGTGTTTTTCTTGGCTAGTGTGGCAAACGCTTAGGAAATCGACTTCTGCCCTTCAAAGATAAGACTCTTGGGTGCTGATGAGCATCTCTGCGTGGGGGTAGATTACTAGCGGTTGTTTCCCATTGTGCACCTGAGTGTTTGTTTTGATGTGGCTGCAGACAGTATTTGCAGTTGTTGTCATTGTTCTCAAGGTTAGCAGAGACTTTTCTCCAAAGAGAATAGCCTCTGTGTTGCAAAATTTACCCATTGCCTACAAGCCTAGCAAGTTGGACATATTCCTCGTGCTCCTTTGAAGGGGTGCCTTTCTTCTTTCCTCTTGGTATCTAGTAGTTCATGTCACAGCACAGGGTGTGTGACTGGATAATAAAGTTGGTTACACTGGGATGTGCTTAATTTAGCGAAGCACCAGTTTTCCTCCCTATAAGGGACAGCCGGGCTGTGCTGAATGAATGATTGATTTTTACTCCAACTTCAGTGGCTTAGCCTGGCAGATAAAATAGAGGGAAAGGGCAGAGGCTGGAAACCTGGGGGTGGGGGCTATGCTAGGTTGAAGGAGAATCAGCAGATGTCAGAGAAAAAAGGAGGGGGACTTGCAGGGAAGACCAGAGTAAAAACATGCTGGTCCAACAACTAAGGGAAAGAATTTCATGCAGAGGGTGGTCAAGCCAAAATGTATTGCTCAAGAAAATGACAAAAGTGGTTGTCATGTGGAGACTCATCCCAGAAGAAAAATCATTTTGTGAACACTTGACTGGTATTTCCAAACTTAAATCTTTTCAGCTGCACCAGCAAATGTTCAAACCACATAAGAAGATTTCACTTTACATATTTAACAGGTTTTCCCTCTATGCATTAGTTTAGTCATTTATTTTTTCACAGTGCATTGTAAACACGTCTCTAATTCACCACCCATTCAACTCTTGGAATAATAGTGAATAACAGCATCGTAAAGGAAGGAGTTTGGACTTCAGAGTCATACCTGAGTGTCAACCACTGCGTTGACCATCACTAGCTATGTGACCCCAGACAAATCACATTGACTTTCTGAGCCTCAGTTTCCTTATCTGTAAAGTGAGATATTTACAAAGTACCTACTACATGTTTTCTGGATCACAGGAAACACTAGTAATAGTAGCTATTTTGGTCAGCATGATTACTGTTTTGAAATGGAGGCTAAGCTGACACAAAAGAGCATTTAATGAGATTTTCTAATAAAGGAAATGAAGTAAAATCTAAAGGTCAATATGGAACAAAGATGCGCAGCTTAAAATAAACTCCATCCAGGGCTCGAATTTGACAGATGCAGCATATTATTCCATGTGTCTTCACTCTCAAGCTCATCCATGTCTTAATGAATTAAATAATGGATCTCTTTGGGTGTGAGTGACGTTCTCCAGAGATTATTTATGTATTGAGTTGGCCAAAAAGTCCATATGGGTTTTTCTAAAATAATAGACACATTTTTCATTTTCCCAATAACTTTATTGATTTGGATATTTTGAGTATGTTGGCTCTCTCCCATTTGTTATAACATTAATTGTCCTCAATTAATGTCTTGATGTGCTCACCATCAACTGCAGCTGGTCTACCCACCCCGGAGCATCATCCAGCGAGAAGTCTCCAGCATGAACCTTCACAAACCACTTTTGACACGCTCTATCAGTCACAGCACCTTCTCTACACGCTGCACAAATATTTTTTTTTTTTTGCATTTCAACTGTGTTTTTACCTTTGTTGAAATAATAAAGCATAACATGCCAAAAATGTTGCTTATTTCCTTCCATCTTCGATATTAAAATGGCTACCCAAAAATTCATCAGTTTTGCTAAGTTTTTTAAAAAGTGCGCACTGATAAGACAGCCGTCACAATACAATCTGACAAAGTTGTTTTGAATGAGGTTAAAGGCAACTAAGCACTACTAGAGGCATCTTACAGGAAAAAACCAAATGAATTTCTTGGCCAACCCAATAAAAGTAATTAATATAAAGGTAAACAATGTGCTTTAACCTTTTATCTGTAGCTTGGAAATCAACTGAGCTCTTTATGGCTTCTTAGTTTTCTTTTGTTTTCTGTGGTGCGTGTGTTTATGTGTGTTATGCGCATCCGGGCACATCTGTGTACCCAATACCTGGTGGTAAGGTGGGGGAAATTAGTCCTTTTGCCTTAGCTTAAACTTAGACACTAATTAAGAAGCGTGTGTCATTTAAAATACTTCTGCAATATGTTTTTGTCAGAGTACACCACCCTTGGAAAAATATATATATTTTTAGAAAGTCCTTAATTCATTCACATTTGTGTTAACCAATGACTTTGTGAGATCATTTACTTTTTATACAATCACAGTCATAAGACCTACATCTTTCATTTTTTGGTGCTGTTTTGAAATAAGCATGCACTTGCTGACACATGTTTTTACTACATTCTTCGCTTCCCCCAATAGGCAAGTCCAGACTTAGAAGGCAGAAGTCCAGTGGAAAGTACCAGAATGTAGGGAACAATATTTGCCTAACCACCCACACCACAGAATGCTTTCTTGGAATCTGCTGTGTATATAAGATG